>CM059287.1:23726505-23956505 GCA_030347295.1 Setipinna tenuifilis | reverse complement strand
TTTAAGTCCTGATACAGACCCTTGACAGAAGAAGCAAATCAATGAAATCTGTGACTTTTTTGCTGTCTGCATTCTCCTCTGTGTGGCTCTCTGGCACCCTCTGCTGCTCCAGTTCTGCACGGCGCTGCTGGATGATGCTAGCAGTGAAGCCATGCACCACGGCACAGGCCTCCCGGAACTCCTTCCCCTCAGGAGAGCGCCAGTAGACAAAGTCCCAATGGTGTGCCAGACGCCGCTGCCTCTTCACCACCAGGACGCTCAGCTTGAAGATGGCCGAGATGTACTCACTGGACTTTCTGTCAGTCACACAGTGGATTACAACAGTGTTTAAACCCCTGGCTTCATCTTTCAGATCAACTGGCTATAGATTAAATCTGTGGATAATTTTCACATTACGTAAAAAACTAAATATTTCATATAATGGCAGCCTCTTTGTAGTTATAAAGTTATGCATAAATAGGAAGGAAACCTTATCATTATTCACTCACCAGCACCTTGGTGAGAGGTTTTTAAGTTGTGTTTTAGCTCTTCCAGACAAACATCAATACCTTTTTCATCACAGCAACTATTGGACAGATTACTTTTTTTTCTGTCAAGATTACTGACATACTAACTAAGATAATGGGCTAACACAGAGGAAAATAAATCTTATTACAACACTGTTATCGTTGTCGTAAAGAAATAAATAAGTAATCTTAATCACTTCCAATCGATTTCTCAAACACACTTAAAACAAAAGAATGGTACAGAAGTATTTTAAGGTCTTTAGTTGACCTTAGATTGGCTTATATCAAGTTTCACAGGAAACTGTTTCTTATGTGTTTAATTTAAGTAGTATGAGACAAAGGCCAGGTCTTGCAAAATACTAACTTATTTCTCTTAAAACTCAGCTGAATATAATATTGTTATTACTCCTGAAAGACAAATTCAAGACAATTCTAAGAGGTAATATTTACCTCTGGGAAAGCATCTTACAACTGTATTTTATGTGTGTGTGTGTATGTGTAACCTTACTCCTGACACTGGCTGTCATAGCTGAAAACACATTTCAGCAAGCTGTCAAGTGTCATAAGACTGAGCTGCTCAAACATGTCCAAGCAGTCCTGTCCTCCCGCCACAAGGCGGCGCCATTTTGCCTACATTGTTATCCAGGAGAAAAGCAGGCAAGAAAAAAAGAGGAGACAGAGAATTAGTGGGACACATACTTCCTGACATCTAAAAGGCTTTTTCCACAAAAGTATAGGCATACACAGTTGGATAATATTTGGATGAGTAATAACAATATAATTTAAAGGGGGAAAATAAACATCTAGTTCTTAATTATATTTATTAATTTATTCTTTTTTTACTATTCACTTAGCAGAAGAAAGACGTAGACGTTGTACAACCTAATTGCTATGAGCAGCATGTAGTCTTAACTGAACTATTACTACTAGCTGTTACTGCTATGCCAATTTTGCTGTGACTACACCAGGAATAGTAAAGCAGGTTTTGACACCTACAGCTGGTTTTGACAGAAGGTTACCATGTTAACAGGAAGTGGTCTGTTTACAGCAGTTCAATTGCAGCAAGCCAATTGTAGTCTTCAACAAATAACCACTAGTGCTCTTATCAGCTTGCCTTGAGTGAGTACTCACGCGTTAGTCACAGCCTTTATCTTTCATGTTGATTTGAACCATTACCCACACCCCTTCCCCACGCCCTATTTGTCTTATCATACAAATATATTGTCTGCTAACTACACTTTATACAACAAGTGAAGTTCAGTAATCCCAAAGACACATTTTTACATTTCCTTCCTCAACATCAAAAAAGGGAACACAAAATGTGTCTGCGTGTATGTGTATGCAGAAGTCTTGCCAAGACAGTCCTCTGACTGCAAGCTAGGTCTGTTCCACACCATAGCTAAATGCCTGCTCCTGCGAACCATACGGCAAAGCAACCAACCACGAACCATGGGTTCAGCGTAACTTTCATCTTCAAATGAAATTCTCCATGATTAGGTCTCGGTTCATTACACTGCAAGACTTCATAATTGCTTCGAGGCTCAATAGCAAGCGCATGATTCATGGCGTTTTGACTAAGCTTGGCGTGTCAAGTTTCACCACAGATAACCTCTGCATCCAGAACTGAGGGTGACACACCATTTTGAATGACTGCTGCACTATAGCTTTAACTTCAGTTGTAATGGAAGTGTTCTGAAAAACTTGTTAAAAACATAATTTGTCATCAGTCCCTGGCTCATTAGACCCTCTTCAGTTTGCCTATCATTTAAATAGGACCACTGATGATGCAATCTCCCATGTCCTTCACTCCACTCTCTCTCACCTGGATAAAGGGAAGGGTAATTATGCACAGCTATTGTTTATTGACTACAGCTCAACATTTAACACCATAGTAGGCTACCCAATAAATTAGTCACCAACTCCTTCCCTTTGAGAATAGATCCTTAACGTCCTGTCAGATAGACCTCAGGCAGTAAAGCTTGGCAGCTGCTCCTAATCAGCCTAGAGCTCAATGTCACCAAAACTAAAGAGCTGGTGGTAGACTTCAGAAGGGAGAAACAGCAATATTACACTGCACTCAAAATCTATGGTGCCCCCGTGGAGAGAATGAACAGCTTCAGGTATCTTGGAGTTCACATCTCTGACAATTTGTCATGGTTATGACACATCTTCACCATGGTGAAAAAGGCAGGACAGCTCATGTACCTTCTCAGGAGGCTAGGGAAGTTTAAGCAACAGCAACAGAGGACCTTCTGTACTGCCACTACAGAGTCTGTCTTTCCTGGGAACATCTCTACATGGTATTGCAAACGCACCTCTCAGGATAAGATTGCCCTACACAATTTGCCAGGACTTCAGGACATACTGTAAATTCCAGGCGATGCCAGACTGGGGCAGAAAGGACCAGCACAGACATACAACACCCCAGTCCAAATATTTTTCAAAGGCTGCCCTCTGGAAAACAATTTCAATCTCTAAAGACCAGAACTGAGAGACTGAGGAGAGGACTGAGAGGAGCTTCTTCCCCCAAGCCATATGGTTTCTAAATATAACTTTAACGTTAATGCTAACTTTAACTTGTGCACTTATTCATTTTAAATATTACTATTGTTTTTATTATATGTATTTATTATTTATTCATTATTAGAAATTCTTTTATTTAACAGAAGGAAGTATTTGTCTCAATCTCCATTTCACTGCTATTTGTACCTGCACAAATATGCATGTGACAAATAAATTTCTTGATTTCTTGATTTCTAGATATGCACTCACATGCATGATGTTGGCAGACTGGTTGAAGATGACAACATAGCTCCTCAGGATGTCAAAGTGGAATGCTGGAGTTAGGAGCCGCCTCTGCCGTGACCACTGCTCACCATTACTGAGGAGCAGGCTCTGTCCTGATGGAACAAACACAACATCAGTGTAAGGCTTGTGCTTGTGCATATGTACATGTGTGTGTGTGTGTATCTCTGTGGGTATTTATGTGAAGTTATGAGAGTTACCAAGCCATGGTCTCATTAGTCCGTAGAACAACTCATCCTTGATAGTTTCGGAAGCTGCGAACACACAGGTTCACAACAGAGAGAGAGAGAGAGAAAGAGAAAGAGAGAAATTTATGCATTGTGTTGATCATATCAAACATACAGATTTAGAAGGGATGAATGAAGAGATGAATGCCTGTGTGTGTGTGTATGTGTGTATGTGTGTGTGTGTGTGTGTGTGTGTGTGTGTGTGATCTCACCAGAGGCTAGCAGCAAGGGCTTGACGTAGTCAGGGTGGAAGAGGCGCACCATGTTGAAGAAGGGGCCTAGGAACCAAGCACAGGAGTGCCGGTAGGTCCTAACAAGCTCATCCACAGACTTAAAGCCCTCTTCAGAACTCTGCATCTGGACACAAGCACACACACAAACATGCACACACATAGCATGGAGGAGGTTAGAGAGAGAGGGAGAGAGGGAGGTTGGGTCATCATCATTTTTCATAACCATTAACAAATTACTTCCTGTAAATATACGACAAAGCCTGTGGCTTGAAAAGTTCATCATTGTTTTGGTTAATGTCTAGATCTTCCAAAATTAACTGGGACTCTTTGGCTAAATTCAACTACAGTTTACCACAATGCAGTTTTGTTTTCTCTGTAATATCTATGTGCTGATCATGTGTAAGGATTTGGCGTATGTGGTGGTACCAGACTCCATTAGTGTTGTAAGTTTGCCCTCATAGATCCACAGGCTGTTCGCCCTAATGACCTGTGTTCTGTGGTCAAGAGTCCAGAAAGAATGTGTTGGTCTACATTCAGCTACAGTGTTACTGTTAGTGTTACTTTCTCTCTAAAACACGTAATTAGCATATGCAAAACATCGGAGCACAGATAATGTTCTCTGTAACTGAAAACTTTGTGTTAACCAATTTCTTTTGGATCTCAGGAGCAGGGTTGCCTCAAATGATTGACAAATATTAAGTCACATTCTACTGTTACTTTATCATTTACTTATATGGTAAATTATTGTGTCAGACATAAATGTATTGGTAAGTATGCATATCCGGACCAAATTCCTTGTGTCAACAATTGATCCACTTTGCCTTTGAGTAATTTAACTGCAGTGTTACCATTTCCTCCAGTGACACAACCTTCTGTTGACATCATAGTGTTTGACTATCCTGTCAACACTACTCCCGCAGTCAGTGACTGGCACATTACTTGAGAAACATATCCAAAGGTTCCTGTGGTTTAATAAAGACTTTCCTTTCCTTAGTTACTTTTTAAACAGTTCAACCAGATATGTTTTTTTTTTTCAGGGCGAAGAGTTTATAAAATCGACTAGCTGGAATTGTGTCACTGTCAGCCTTTACATTTTCTTCCACTGTTTTTTTTTACCACCTATAACGTTACAGCTGGAATCTAATTATTCTTTACAATTATTCTTTACTTTTCAATTTTAATCATAGTGTGAGCCCAGTTCTGAACAGTCCACTTACAATGCCCATGTGGCCAAGAAGCCAGTTGCGCGTCGGAGGAAGAGCAAAGCAGTTCAGTCGGTTCCGTCTCTTTGACACCAGAACCACGTTCGCGGAGATGATAAGAACTAGGGTAAGGCCAGTCAGACATATTAAAGTCCAAAAGGAGAACCCCGAGGTCAGGAGAGTTAGCAAACGCAGAAATATACCACCCGTTACCACCACCATCCTGTAATACACAAAGATCACAAATAATAAGAAAGGCTCAAAACCTCTGACAAAGTCATACTAGTATCCTGTACAAGTTCAAGTTTTTGCACATGATGTTCACGGACGGCCATTAACACAAGGGAGATGTAATGCAGGCGTTAATGCAAGGGTATTATCACATAAAAAGCGGGGTTAGGCATTTTATTGAAATTCCGAGCTAATATGCAAGGTAAAATAAGAAAAGAAAAATATGCGTAATTGCTTTGATGGCAAGAGTCAGAAGAAGCCTAATCCAAAATCAATTTTATATATACAAAGGTCTTTTTATACAAAGGACGACTTTAGACCGTCGGACTCAGAGACTGTATCAGTTACTGATCGGACCAACCTGCTGCAGCAGGTTGCAGGTGTTCTAATCACGATTCTAAGCACTGTCTCATTCTTATGAACTCACTAGAACCCCTGATTGATTATCTCAAAATTGGGCTACTGAACTAACACAACATTTAAACTACACAAGCTGTCTCTTATACACTAATAACAGTAAACTACACGCTCTAACTTCTCATAATGCATAACTGTCATGTTACTGATTGGCATTAAACCATTAAAAGACAGCAAAGCAGTAAACATGTTAAGCTTAAAAAGGGTAGCATATCACCTTTTTGTCAACAATGCGCCGTCTTGAAAGGTGTGTCGAGGTGTCTCACTGTCAAAACCTAAACATACCAGTAGCTTACGGGCTTCCTCTTTGCTTTCAACACCAGGAAACAAACGTACCAGAAATCACGCGTGGGCGTAAACGGCCCGTGAGCAGCCCATAAGCGTTTTGGGTATGTACACCGGGCATCTCTGCGTGAACGGGGCACTGGGCATCAACTGCCAGCCCCGTCTTTACATGCACTCGACCCTGTTTCCCCTTGATATCGCTTTAATAAACACAATATGTGTATCTCTCATTTTTTTTATTTTCAACGATGTCTAGATAGTATAACGGGACACAGTACAACTTAATCACTTTGATAAGGCCGATGAAATATTTGCCATTGTTTCAAAACATGTAGGTTGATTGTTGTCAAAGCCTGTATTCATTCCCGATACATTTTTTCACCCCTTAAAAGCTGTGATAAACTCTGCCTCTTTGGCAGCAGTCATTCTGGCCTGCTACCTCAGGTAAATAAATGATTACATTTAGTGACATATTGACCTCAGTTTTAGATACTGGCTTGTTGATCTACCAACCCAAATAGGAAACACTGAATGACAAAAACGAATTCGTATTATTTTTAGCTCGAGTTATCAACAGAAGAATAGCGATTGAGGCTGGTATTTTAATGAGAATACTCCGAAGATAAATCGCGGCAGAGTCTTGATTCCTATTAAAAACATAAAAGCATTGCCACTATTATACCTACGACACGTTTGACTGTGCAGTGTACCAACGTGTACCAAAACATTTTAGTTTCTGTGTTCACGTTGTTACTGCATTCATAGGGCAGATCTAATATGACAAGGTCAATAGTGGTATCTTTCCAGCGTCTGTTTCATGCAATTGTAGGCAAGTGGGAATGTTTTTCACACAGTCGGGGCTTTTGAGGTTTCCTTGTGTCAATACATACATTCACAGTTGACATGAATGTAGGCCTATAGTTGTGCTATAGCTTCAGAATCAGATTTGTGGCGTGCAGCTTCTTGTGTGCTGTTGAACGGTCACTTGGATTTAACCTGTCTTGAACAAAGTGATATTAACAACACAAAGGCATAGCATTAGAAAATGTGCCTGTGGCAACGGTGAGGTGACTGTCGGTCGCAACTCGTTAGTGGAACATTGGAAAACAGAAAGGTCATCTTGGCTGCCACTCTGCCTCCAGTGGGACGCCACGCCAGTGATCCACCAACATTTTCTTTCTGTGTGGCCTGTCAGATAACGTTATCTTAATGACTGTAGAAATCATTTCTATGTGGAATGATTTATACAGTCATTGGCCTGTCCTGACTTACTGCGCATAACACACCTCTTAATCCCAAACGTCATCTTTCAAGAATCTTTCAAGACCTTGTTAGCCAGGCATGCAAATTTTGTCTAAACAAGCATCTATGTGCAAACTGGCAATGAAAGGAAAAGCTACAGGGTGTATGCCTCTGAAGATTCTCATCCATCCAGGTAGTCAAGAGACCTAGGTTGTATGCAACTGGACGTTTAAACGTTCCAAAAGGCTTCTTCAGTTCTGACCTGATGATGGACAACCAGAAGACTTTTGGATGAAAGGTGAAACGTCTTCAAGCTTCAAAAAATGCCCAAGTGCATACAACGTAGCTCTTTTGGTTACTTAGTAACATAAACTGTCTACAAATCCTTAACATTAATACACAGCCAGCGCCTATAAGACTAAGCTACGCATCACTATAAATAGCTCTAGTTTCATTTTTGTAGGCAAACTCTGCATTGAATACTGAACTACATCTCCCATCAACGCTCCGCTGTGACCAGCGCAAGGGTTAAACATGTTTGGGAAAGAATCTGTGGAATTTCTTTCCTGTGAAATTTGGCCAGACAGTCTCAGCGAGAGAGCGAGCGAGAGCGAAAGAGCTCACACAACTCGTAGTGTGGTGATGGAGTCGTTTATGAACGTTCTGTTATGATGGAGTTTGGTGTGTTTGGTGGAATTGAAGAGTTTACGAGAACGGTATCAACTAAGTCTTAAACAAGGGATTCTTTTTGGCTTCAGATAAAACATCATCCAGAAATCGGGGGGGATTCAGTTATGGCTGAACCGCTTCTGAAGCGGACTTTCTCGAGGTTGCGGGGTAAAGAGAAATTCCGTCGGAAAACGGATCCGAAGCTCGCTGGTAAGTGTTTTCGCTTTGCAACAGTTAACTTTAAGACTAAGTTGACTCCGTAAGTAAACACACATTGAAAAGACGGACCATGCAGTTGTAAAGACGGACCATGCAGAATAGATGGCGTGACGATTCGGGATGCAGTAGACTAAAACTTTTCTGATGACATATTGACTCGCGACTGCAACTTATTGATCAAATACTCAAATAATCGTTTTTAAACGAAGACGAAGACTATAGGCCATAGCCTGTTTTTTTTTTCAAAATGGAATCTCATCTAACGCTATGTTGATTTACGTCGGATCATAGACTTGCTTTACTTTCGGTATGGTACATATAATCTTTTTGTGACATGCCATGATATTGATGACTGTTGTAATTTGGAAATGAGCTTTAAAATAGATTGCATAGATACGGAAACTTCAGCCTTTACTTTCAGGTTTGTGTCGATACGATAAGCATGTTCACGCTCTAAAGGTTATATTATTGAAATGTTATACATACTATACATTTCGTTTGGGGAACAAAATGTAGAATAATTACTGAAAACACCTTTGGTAATAGCCTACAGCTGCGTAACCGTTTCGCAAAATTGCCTGTTACATAATTCTATTCAGAGGTCATATGGGCCAGGTATGGCCCTGTAGGACAACCCTATAACAAAGATAAATTAATCCATAATGAAGAATTCTACACTCATAAGCTCTAAAATAAAGGTCATATAGGCTACCTAGTTGTAATGCCCAAGTAATAGCCTTTGCCCTGTGATTTCCTGTCTGCCATGAATAAGTAATCTTGTGCCATGTAGCCATGTGCCATGTCTTGGACGTGTAGTGAATAACGGCTTTATTAGATTGAATTACACCAGAGGAGGTGGGTTGTGTTAAGGAAAGTGTTAGAGAAAGGATTGCTTGTGTTGAGTTTGTGAGGCAATGACAAACATTTGCAGCGTAGACCTACTGCTGACTAAAATGTCAGGGAATGTGTCTTTTGTACTCTCAAATGGATAATTCAGCAGTTTCAAGATGACAAATGACTGTTTTAAGGCACATGTCAGATGTTTCAAAAGTAATTAGTTATTGAGTTATAAGTCATTGTAGGCCTATACAACACCTGATATGAACCCTTATTTTATATATCCATTTTCATAGTTTTTGCTGGACCCTTAAATGAGTTAGATTCGGGACATGGGAGACAGCTGGGAATAAGAGGTCCTTTAGATCATTTGTTGCTGCTGAAGCAATGCCAGACATCTGACAAGCATCACCTTTTCATTTAGTGACATCACCTTATAGATCACATTCAAGTTTTGATATTTTGGAATAGTAAGCAAATGTCATATAGTCTCTCTTGCATTATCTTTATCTATCTATCTATCTATCTATCTATCTATCTATCTATCTATCTATCTATCTATCTATCTATCTATCTATCTATCTATCTATCTATCTATCTATCTATCTATCTATCTATCTATCTATCTATCTATCTATCTATCTATCTATCTATCTATCTATCTATCTATCTATCTATCTATCTCTCCCTTTCTTTCTTTCTTTCTTTCTTTCTGTAGATGTCACCAAGTATTTTCCAGAGACTTCCCCAGACTCTTGCCTGGTCTCTCTCATTCCTGTCTTTGCCTCTTGTGCCCTGTTTCTCTCGCCCCTTCCCTCTCTCTCTCCCGCCCCCTCTGACTGCTTGTTATGTCTAAAATAGGGAAAGCTGCACACACTGAATTGTGCTTCAGACATTTCAAGTGTAGTTGGAGCTGGTATACACACTTTGCCACTTGGACTTGGAGCTCTCTGTGTGTGTGTGTGTGTGTGTGTGTGTGTGTGTGTGTGTGTGTGTGTGTGTGTGTGTGTTATTGCATGTTAGTGTGTGTGTGTGTGTGTGTGTGTGTGTGTGTGTGTGTTTGTTAAAGAGCATGTAAGTGTGTGTGTCAAATCGTGTTGAGTTCATGATGCCCCTTGTAGACTGTGGGAATGCATGTAGAGGGGGAGGGAGGTTGGGGGGGGGGGGGGGGGGGAGACAGAGAGAGAGAGGGAGGGAGAAGGAAAGGGAGAGAGAAAGAAACTACAGCTGTGGCAATAGAGTCCAGCTGCAGGTCATGGCTGTTAAGGAAGTTGTGTATGTGTGCGTGTGTATGCATGCGTGCCTGATTGTGTGGGTGTGCATGCATGTGTTTATTTGATGCAAGGTTTGCATTTAGTTGAGTAGTGTGTGTGTGTGTGTGTGTGTGTGTGTGTGTGTGTGTGTGTGTGTGTGTGTGTGCCCTTGTGTGATCCTTTGCTCACCAGTTGCTGTCAAAAGAGTTCTTTATCTGTGCTGTCTGTCCATCTGCAGGCCACATGAGTACTGAAAAACAGATCTTTGCTTCTCTCTCTCTCTCTCTCTCTCTCTCTCTCTCTCTCTCTCTCTCTCCCTCTCTCTCTCTCTCTTTCTCTATTTACCACTTCTTGCCTGTCATTGAAAATCTGGCCCAAAAATGCCGCTCCAAAGTCCAAGAAACACGAAGAAGTGAAACACAGCAAATATGCTCACTCTGGTCCTCGTACAGTCCTTGCTCTGCATAATTTAACCCAGTGGTGCTTACGTAATGACTGACTTAGGACTGACAAAACAACACGTTGCATTTCTTCCTGTCAGGTTTGGATTATTTATATTTTTTGAATCCTATGTGTATGTGTGTGTGTGTGTGTGTGTGTGTGTGTGTGTATGTTTTTACAACTTCCGCTTCCTTAGCTTCCTGGTGCTGTTGCTTCCCTTGTGCGTTCCCATTTGTTTTTTTAATCAAGGAAGTTGAGGACGCTAAACAGACAGCACAGAAGAAAATGATATTGTGTGAAACTGAACCATCATAATACAAAAGTCTGCAATACCATATAAAGTTCTCAGAATCATTGTGTACGTGTGCATGTGTGTGCATGTGTGTGTGTGTGTGTGTGTGTCTGTGTGTGTCTGTGTGTGTGTGTGTGTGGGCGTGTCTGTGTATGTGTCTGTGTGTGTGTAAAGATGATACTATGTGGTTTGGTGTGTCTTTCCTGGGTAACACTTTTTATGGTTTCTTTCACAATGTATCTAAATGTAACAACATAATATTATGTACTTACACTGTACATTCCTAACACTAACCCTAATCCTAACCCTAACCCTGTGGTACAGTGTAAGTACATAATGTTACACATTGTTACAAACTTTATTACACAGTACTTCATGATGTTTATACAATGTAACAGGGACGTTAAAATGAAGTGTAAGACTTTGCTGTAATGTATCATTAAGAGTCAAAGCATCCATAATAATGCAGGTCACTAAGGAGCTTTTTCCCCGGGACTAGGCATAGTAAGGGGAAGAAAACAGGGGCAAGTGAAATGTTTAGAGGCGAGTTTCCTGTCAGACTGACACTAACGAGTGGCACTTTCCTCAATCTGTCCTCTCTCTCTGATCATACACTCTAGTGTTCCTGTAATTTAGGGGGGATTCCTAAGACTGGCATGTGTATTTCTCATTCGGTGTGTTGTGTGTGCATGTGTGTGTGTGAGAGGGGGGGGGGTGCATGTGTGTTTGTATTTGTGTGTGAGTGAGAGACAGAGAAAGGGAGACAGAGAGAGAGAGAGAGATTGTGTGCATGTGTGTGTGTGTGGGAGAGAGAGAGAGTGTGTGTGTGTGAGAGAGCGGGAGAAAGATGCCTCGGTCGGTCCCCTGAGGACAGGCCCCGCTGGGCTGCATTTCCTGTGTGTGTTCATCTGCTCTCTTGTGTGTAGATACCCTTATGTGCAGCAGGCCAGGGCCTCCATTTTGTAGCCTGACTAGGGTGGGAAGATAGAAGCAAAGACAGTCTCTGTCTTGAGAGATGATATTTAACGCTTCTTTAATATATTCACAAGGATGTGCATTGTGGTCAGAATGGTGCATTGTGGGAAAGCGTTGTGTTTCTCTAGAGAGTGGTATTTAGAAAAGTTTACTTGGACCACAAATCTGCCCCGAGCTGTTAAAGTAGGGTTATTTATTTTCTCCTTTTATTGTCATTTCATTAGATATCTGAGAGCAATTTTTCTTTCAGGGGCAGGAGTGGAAAAACCTTCAGGGGGAGAGAGAGGGGAAAAAACTGCTTCAATTTGGAAAACGGTTTAGTTTCCTGGAACGGGGCGCAATGATCATTTTCTTATTGAGCGCAGAGAAGAGTTTGGGTAGATGGCAGCCTGAGCTGAGAGTGCAACTGAAGATGTTGGTATGTGCTTTGGCAGGATGTCCCAAATTATGAAGGAGGTGGGGGTCGGGGGGAGCTTTTTGGGGGAGAGAGCTAATGGTTTCTCACAGCATACATTGTGAGAGAACTTTTCCACTCATTTCTTTTTTCTTTTTCTCTCTCCCGCACTTACTCACTCACTCGCGCGTTCCCTCTCTCACTATTAATGCCAGGCAACTGGGATTCATTTATACAGCCACGTCAAGGTTCTAGAAAAAGCAACATTTTAGTGACACCAATCCAACTGCTTAGAAGAAACTGTGGATATGAAGGGACCATGCTTCACAGAGTATCAAGGAGCAAACAATTTTAAAATTTAGAATTTGTTTTGAATTATGCGACAGAAACTTTTAGCATTCTGTTGCCCAACTAGGCTACTCCTAAAAACCTCGCTCCAGAGCTATTCACTTCTGTGTTCTATAAACAAAGAGCTCTCAGTAAAAAGGCACACATCTCTTCATGAAATGAGTCAAGTCAAGATGAATGTTTTAAGATTAAGCTGGCCTTCACAGAGATAATGAGACTAGTGTTATACAGCAATTACAGAAGCATACAGTTCTGTTGACTTTGGATTAGGTTATCTTACTGGAGCTGGTTCAGAAAGAGCAAGTCTTTTGGTCTGATGTATCCTAGATATTTCTTTGTCTGTGTAAAAGTGGCTGGTGGAGTTGGGTATAACTGAAGAGAGATCATATTATGTGAAGATAAAAAAAAATCTGAAGGATGTGGTTAAAGTCTCCCTGGAGGAATGGCTGTAAATCTCATCCAAATGCGGGCAGTCGCGTACGGCAACAGAACACATTGTTTCATTGTTTCTCAAGCCAAGAGAAGATACAGCACACAGCTTGAACAACTTCTGGAACATGGTGCTTCCCTTCAAAAGACAAACACAGGCGAGCTTGCTGTATAAAAGTGCTTCTGTGCTCTTCAGATTGCTCCGTGTATCTCGTTGCTACATCACGGTGTGGTAAGCAGCGTGTGACGTCAGTGAGTGTGTTCCCCTGACATAAACCCTTCAGTATGTCTCAACACTCCTCCAGCACCTCTTCACAGCATTAGTCACTCACTCGTAGCCATTCCTAATGATTTTCTGTGAGTTTCTTCCAAAAACGGGCACTTTCCATATGTAAACGGCCTGCTTAGAATGTTGAAACATTCAGGGCTTGGCCAGCCCGGCTCAAGGCACCCCACCCCACCCCACCCAGCAGACACACACATACACACAAATACACACACACACACAAATACACAAGCACATGACTCAATAATATACTGCAGTTGCAACAAACCCATCAACCTGCAATTGATATTGGAATTGTATTTGCTATTTTAAGACTGGAGTTCTTAGGTGTGTTGAGTTAAAAAAAGAAACGTTTTAGAGCCTGTGTTCGATCCAGATATGATGAGGACATCCAGTACTATAGCCCCCAATGCCCAGGTCCAACAAAGCCCCTGCCATGTGGTGATGCTTTCAGTAGTTTAGCACTCTGTTGTTTTCCTTCGGGAAAAATAAAGTATTTCTAGTCTATTATTATTACTACTCTCCACTCATTTTTATTTGGTTCGATAGTTTTTTTTGTTTTCTTTTTTGTTGTCTTTTGTTAGCTTATTTACTGTTGGCCATGTTTTTACTGCAATAAGAGCTGTAGAGGTAGCATTACACAGCAGCCCTTACATACTGGTGGGCCATGAAGTAGAGCTGTCAAGTCATGGTGTGGCCAGCCAGACATCCGTGTGTGTGTGTGTGTTTGTGTGTCTATGGAGTGGCCTACGTGAATGAGTCTAAGAGGTGGAGGGTGAGGCCATGGCAGTGCAGATGAGAGCAAGCTTTGTGTTCAAGTGTGTGTATTTTTGGCCACAGTGATGAATGGTGAAAGGGCTGAAGTGTGTGTGTGTGTGTGCCGTGATGTGGACAGGCTTGCAAACAGTCCTCTGTGTGTGTGTGTGTGTGTGTGTGTGTGTGTGTGTGTGTGTGTGTGTGTGTGTGTGTGTGTGTGTGTGTGTGTGTGTGTGTGTGTTAGTGTGCCTCCAGTTGTGAGAAGGGTAAAAGTACAAGCTAGCTATTGACAGTAGCTCTTTCAGTGTCAGACAGCTGGCTGTTCTTTTCTTCTTCTGTCTTTCTCTCTTTCTCTCTCTCTCTCTCTTTTTTTTTGCTCACACTCTTTCTCTCTCCCGCCCTTCTTACGATTACATTTGGGTATCCCTCTTAGCCAGGAGACATTTAACCAGTGAGCTGTATATTAACAGCATAGATAGCAACAGGCCTCCCCCTCTTCCGTATAAATATACAGATCCCTCTCTTTTCCTGCATCTTTTTTCAGTCTCCTCCCACCCATTTCTCATTATCTCTCTCTATTCAGTAGCCAGCCTAGCCTTTGTGTTCTCCACCTCTTTCTCTTTTTCAGTCTCCCATGCAAGTTTTATTTTCTCCTCTCCTCCTCCTCTTCCTCCTCCTCTGAGGCTTTTTTTGCCCTATCCTTTTCGGTCTCCTGCTGTCTATCTATGTCTTCTCTTCTCTGGCCTGTGTCTTTCTTTCTCTCCCTCCCTGCCGCACCCCCCCACTCCACCCCACTCCCCCGTCTCCTGTCTTGGCTGTGGTGGAAGCACAGGAAGTCATCCGCAGTCCCCCCGTACAGTCTGTAACGCTCCGCTTTCCGCCGTGGCAGAATGCCCATGGGGGCGTGGCTGGGACTGGAAATGTGCTTGTGTGTGTGTGTGTGTGTGTGTGTGTGTGTGTGTGTGTGTTGGAGGGGGTGGGGGGCAGTGTTGCTCTCGGTTGTTCTGTTCCAGGTCACCAGCAACCCGGACCTCAGCTCTGCTCACAACTTCCGTCATGGCTCTCTCTGCTCTCATACCAGGCCACTTGTAAGGGAGGTCAGACTTAGCGCTGCACGCAGCACAGACACACACACACACAGGCGAATGTTAGTTAGACAGAGAATGTGCCTCACAATGAAAATTGCTTGCGAGCTTGCTTACTCCCATAAACACATGCGAGCAACAAACATGCAGGAATGCATGTCCAGCATAGAACGCACGCACGCACATACACTCAACGCCTGGACAGACATGCAGACACAGACAGATGCACTCAAGCACACAGCGCAGAGACAGACAGAGGGCCCATTCATGGGTGCAGTGGTCAGGACAGAGTCTCATGCATTCTGTGTGTCACGAGTCACTCACAGAGAGACGAGGGGGAGAGACCACCAGATGTGCAGGATGTCAGAGAGAGAGAGAGAGAGAGAGAGAGAGAGGAGGGGGGAGCAATACTCTTTAAAATAGTTAACTAAATACTTTAGTCCTGTCCTTCCCATGCCCCTATTTTTTGTTTATTTTTTAATGTTTGTTTATATCCATCTGCTTTTTTGTTTTTTTTAAAGGTTTTAGTTTTTGAATGCAGTGTTTGAAGTACAAGCCTGCTTTTCCAGATCAGTGGAAGGCAGGAAGGCTTTTTTTTTACACAGAAACACATGGCTTTATCATCAGTCTGATGGCTGTTTTATTCGAGATCCATTGTGATGGATTTAGTTCATTTCTCTGCCCTGACTTGAACCGCATAGTCTGTCAGGCCAAGGATGGCGCTCATTCCTTCCTAAACCAAATATTTTCACACCAAATAAGGGCTGTAGTCAGCCCAGCAGTGGCAGTAATTGATGTCCCCTTTCCCCTCTCTCTAAATTTCAGATGTCCAACCGAAGGGGCATCTGGTCCAGAGCTCTTCATCATCCTCAGTGTTGACCTTTGCCGGGGCTGAAGTAGACAGCGCGCTGGCCGAAGACTTTACCAGGCGGACTCAGATTACTGTGGCCAAAAAGCAGAATTGGGCGAAGCAGGCGTCCACATCCAGGGAGCAGCCCAGAGCAGAGGCCGCTCACAGTCTGGTGCAGAAAGCTCAGGAATGGGAGAATCCCTCAGGAAAGGCCCAGGCCTCAAAGCCGGCCTGGAGCCAAAGGACTTTGCGTGAAGACAGCGAGGAGGGCAGGTGTAGTGATTTCGAGTGGGAGCCTGTGCCGTCGAGCCCCCTGTGGGACTCCATTGACATGGCTCTGCCCGAGCTCACTCCTCCTCCCCCGGCGGCAGGGTACGTGGAGGTCAGCGCCTCCTCCAGCACAGTGCGGCAGGCTGGCCACGGGGCCTACCTTCAGCACCTGGAGAGGAGCAGCCGGGCCTGGGTGCTGTCCACAGGAAAGACTCAGGCTTCTGAGGAGGCCTCACGCCTGCTCCCCTCTAGCCACACTGATAGGAAGCAGAACGCTGACGGGGAGGCCAACATTTGGTACAATCCTATTCCTGAGGAGGAGGACTGCCGGCCGGAAGACATGGGCAGCGAGTATGGTGACCCCTGGAGGAGGAGAGGGGAGATGGGACATGACAGTCATAGCAGGGCCCTGAAGCCTGGAGGAATGGCTAGCAGTGCTAGCAGCGGCAGAGGAGCTCTGTGTACAGCGTCCAGCACAAACACCAGAGAGGTGACTGCTGACATTGCCTGTAGCAGTAACAGCAGAAAGGAGAGTCCAGGTAGGGTGACCTTAGATGTCCCAGTTCTCACTCACTCAGTTAATCAATCATCGGCATGAATATCCGGATGATTTTAGACTGTCGCATTTTGTTTTTAAAATTGTTCTGATGTTATCATGTGTACTTCAGATATAATTATGTTTCAGGTCCTTAATTTAAATGTGTACAAGGCAGTAATTTTTGGAAGCATTTATTATGTTCTGGTGTTTGTTGCACTGCAAAGCATAGAAATGCATAAATTGTTTAACACTTCATCTTATTCCCAAGTCATATCTTTGTTGGTCTGTCTTTCCATCTTCAGATATCTCCCAGCAAAGGGCCCAGCAGGCAGATGTCCAGGTGGTGGCTGGAACTTCAGCAAGCAGCAGTAGCAGCACCACCAGTGTGGTTGTTAGCGCACCCGTCTCCTCCGACAACCCTGCCGCCACCTCCAAGAAGTCCAGCGCGTCGGGTGGGGCAGGCAGTAGTGTGATGGACAGGATCAAGTCTCCAGGGACGGTGCGGCGTCTGTCCATGAAGATGCGGAAGCTGCCCGAGCTGCGTCGCAAACTCAGCCTGCGCTCCTCGCGCTCGCAGCGCCATGGCAACAACCAGGGCGGCACCTCAGGGGCGTGCGGTGATGATGCGTCCCCTCCCAATGCCCGCAAGGAGTCCTCCAACAACGTTATCAGCCGCTACCACCTGGACAGCTCTGCCCCCCCGGCCCGCCCCCGCCGCCGAGCCTCCCGTGCTCGCTCCGCCGACAAGGGCGGCTACCTCAGCGACGGAGACTCTCCCGAGCTCCTGCCCAAGCAGGGCGCCCCTGCTGCTACCTCTGGGTCTCACTGCCCTGGTGCACCCCCTCCTCCTCCCTCCAACCAGCTGGGCCAGGAGGGACAGGCCATGCCGGTGGCCGACGCCAGCTCCTTCCGCATGTACAGCCTGGCGGATCAGCCGCGCTGTGCCCAGCGCATGTCGGGCCTCCTCACCGTCCACCTGCTGGGTGTGGACGAGCTGACGCGGTCACCACGGGGGGACGGCAGCAAGGAGGTGTTCTGCGCCATCCAGGTGGATGGTGTGACGCGTGCCCGCACAGCACTGTTGACCTGCCGTGGCGCGGCGCTGCCCCTCAACCACACCTTCAACCTGGAGCTGGAGCGGGCACGGCTGCTGAAGCTGGTGGTGCTCACGCCCGTCTCTGCCCCCGGTGGTGGTGGGTGCACAGGGCAGCAGCAGCCTAGTAATGGTTCCAGTGTGGCCCCCACACGCAACCGTGTCTGCTGCCTCGGGGCCGTCGCCATCCCACCTCTGTTTAGAGGTAAGTCCACAAAAGCTGACTTTCCATTAGGGAAGGTCTGGGAAACTTTTGGGAGGCGCAAACTTCATAGGAATGCCTTCTCACTCAGCCTTCTCATTTGTGTCTCCTTACAGACCTAGCTAAGACCTTAACGTCAGGACATTATGTTTTAAGTTATATTAGTTTTTACATACCATTTCAGTTCATATTATTTTACTTTAAAAAAATGCTGTATTTTTTCAAGCCAGGTCAAGGTCTACAGGAATTGCAAGAATAAACGTTAAGTGCTAAAAGACTATACTTATAAACGACTTATAAAACCAGAGAGATCAAAGCATTGCTGCTGGGGGAGTCTATACTGATTTACTGTTCCCTACCCTTCTTACTTCCTGAATCATTTCCACTGTTTGTGCTTCGCTTGTTTCTTCTATCTCCACATCTCTACACCCATTTGTCTCTTTACAACCTTGTGTGTCCTCTTTTTAACTTTCCTCCCATTTCTCCCTTTCTCTCCTGCTCTTGTTGCTGCTGTCATCCATTCCCATTCATCTTTTCACCTTTACTTTACATTTTGCACACTCTTTTGTTTTTGCTTCCCTCCCTCCAATCTACTAGCTTAGTGAACCAGACTTTAACTTTGTGCAGAAACCGAACAGTCTTAATAGGCGTACGTTTACTTCACAGTGGGTGGGTACTTTGTTTGAACTTCAAACCTTTTGGCTCTGCCTTCGATTTGTGTTTGCTGATTGATTGCTAAAAAATGTAGTGGAGGGAAACCGAAGCTTAGGAGAGTTCCCTGACACAGTACTATAGCGAAATACAATGTTGAGCTAAGACACTACAGCAGCGCTAGTCTGGTGGCTATCAATCCACGCCTGCCCCTCACCGACCCTCTTGTCCCCCCACAGGCTCTCGCTGTCAACAGTTATGTGTGCGTCTGGAGCCACGGGGACTGCTGTACGTGAAGCTGACCCTGCTGGAGCAGTGGGAGTCCCCAGCCCCCCGACTCAGCGAGCTGCCCCCTCCCAGTGTCTTCGGCGTGGAGCTGCGGCACCTTGTGGAGAAGGAGGGCTCTGCGCTCCAGGTGCCCCTGATCATCCAGAAGTGCGTGGCGGAGATTGAGAAGCGCGGCCTGAAGGTAAGGGAGGGAGGGAGGGAGGGCATTTTTTGATCAGGCACGACATGGAACTATTTTTGGAGTGGAAACTCGATGGAAGAAGTCTGTCGGGTTTCAGTGGAAAAATACAGCTTGAGGGATTGGGGGTTTTGGCGTTCTCGTGGCAAAATTCTTTTCGGCCGAGGCATTTGTTATTATGGTTGGAAGCTGTCAACATCACGCAATTCTCTCTTGGTCTCTGCTGTGTATTAACAAGTGCATATTTGTGTGTGTGTGTGTGTGTGTGGTGTGCAGGTAGTGGGCCTGTATCGACTTTGTGGTTCGGCCGCCGTGAAGAAAGAGCTGAGGGATGCGTTTGAGAGAGACAGCGCAGTGGTCACCCTCAACGAGGAGCTCTACCCAGATATTAATGTCATTACCGGTCAGTACCACAACGACTTAGTCAGCAGTGATGAAAACGAAACCCAATGTGTGGGAACATACAGAACTTATGAAAAACCATGAATAATAGTAATAAATAAGCGTGAAATAGGCAGCTGTGTGTGTTTTGGATCTGACTTTAATCAATCCCAAATCAGTACCACAGAGTTAAGCTATTGTCTGACTGTGACAATGTCAAATGAGTTTAGCCATTGTCTGGAGTTAAGTAGCTGACTCTGATCAGTGTCAAATAAGCAACAAAGAACTTAGCTGCTGTCTGACCCCTAATCAATGTCAGATGAGTACCAGAAAGTTTAGCTGCAAGCTGACCCTGATCCTTGTCAAAACAGTACCACAGAGTTTAGCGGCTATCTAACCCTTGATTGATGTCAGATCAGAACCATGGAATTAAGCTGCTGTCTGGGTTTTGTTTTTATTTTTTGCTGGTGGTTGCCCGTCAGGGCCTAACTACTCCATCCAGAGGAACATTCCACCCCTTAGCAATTGCAGCCGGACAGAATGACGAGCAACCAGATATATTAAATGCTTGTGACAGCATTTACCACAGGCCTGATGATTTAAGCAAAACTGGGAGGAAAACAAGATTAGCTGGCTGGTTGGAGCGTCTCTCAGGGAATGTACGCTATGTTCAAAGGGTTACTTTGCCCTGCTGTGGCGTCACTCGGTGTGGTTGTATCTCATGTTTTGTTTGGTTCAGGCATCCTGAAGGACTACCTGCGAGAACTGCCGTCACCGCTCATCACGAAGACCCTGTACGAGGTGGTGCTGGAGGCCATGTCCTTGAGGCCGGCCTTCAGGAGCGACACAGACTCCCAGCGATGCCAGAGCACTGTCTCCCTCCTCCAGTGCCTCCCAGAGCCAGAAAAGGTACAACACCTCCTCTTTCCCGCTGTTCTCTCCTCGTTTTTTTTTTCATTGTTATCCGTCTTTCTTCTCGCTCGTTCTCTGATAGCTAATGGAGGCCTTGATTCCTGACATTGCTGTGTGGAGGTGACGGGAATGGGCGTCGCTTCAGCATGGCTGGGGTCACGGGCCTCTGTGTTTACACAGTCCTCATCTCTTTTGCCTGAGTCAACGCGGGTGACAGAAAGCGAGCCTCCTCTGTCTGCTCACCGGCCGTATAAACACTGCTCGTGTCAACGCACGTGAGGTGGAGAGCACCCCGCTGTGTTTTGACAGCATTATGCAAGAATGCTTGAGAAAGTGGGTACAGTGTGGTGGGGGGGGGCAGAGGAGTTGGGGGATGGACGGACAGCGGGAGAGATGGAGTTGGGGGGAGTGGAGGGGAGGAGAGCAGAGGAGATTCCGGGGAGGGGGGTCGCAGAGCCCAGCCACCACGAAGCCCAGAACGTTCTCCCTTTCACTGGCACTCAGCCACAGAACAGAATGTTACAGACCTCTTTCTCCCTCTCTCTCTTCTCTCTCTCTTCCCCTCTTTCTCTCTCTCTCCCTCTCTTTCTCTCTTTTTGTCTCTCCCTCCCTCTCTTTTCTTCTGTCTCTTTCTCTCTCTTCATTTCTCTCCCTTCCTCTCTTTCTCTGTCTTTCTGTTCTTTCTCTCTCTATCTTTTTTTCCCCTCTCTCTATCATTCTCTCCCCTCGTTGGGTAACCGTGTGTTTGTTTATCCCCCTTTTTTGGATCCAGAGGGCCTTAGCCTTGTGCTTCTTGGCTCATTCCAAAACAAACAGACTTTAATAATGTGGACCTCTCCTCTTAATACAGTGTGTTTTCAATGTTCCTTTTTTTCAATGCCAACATCAACCCCCTAGCCCTTTTCCCCATCTACAAAAAGAAGGTATAGGCAGTTTGCTGAAGTGCTGACTTTTTTTAGCCCCCTCCCCTCTCAACACACACACACTCTGTCTGTCTGTCTTTGTTCCTCTTTCATTCTGGGCACTGTTTTACATATAGGCAATAGGTTAATGTCAAAGTTAATTTAAAAAAAACACTCAGGGGTGTTTGTGTTTGAGAGGCGATTCCTTATCAGCTGTTTTATTTCTTGACTAACTTCTTTGTCTTTCTACAGTAGTGTTGTTCCATCTAAATACTCATACTAGCATACAATGTGGTAGCCAAAAAAGGAATCACTTTACTGTTTCTAGAAGAGGGGAATGCTCCAAAGGCATATAGGCATATTGTAGTAGTCAAACAGCTCCCAGATGGCCTGCCACCTCTGTAGCTATTGGATTACATTCATACAGCACTTTCTTACCCAAAGCACTTTACAACTTAATGCCTCACATTCGCCCATTCAGTCATATACTGGTGATAGAAGGCTGCCAGGTAAGGTGCCAACGTGTACTTCGGGTAACCTTGGGTTCAGTGTCTTTACTTAAAGTCACCTACACCTAGTGAGGGAGAGCTGGAGTCCAACAATTTTCCTAAAAGGTATTATTATAATGTGTCCAGAGTTGAATACATAATGTATTTAATGTGTCCACTGTTGTGTCACAAACATATTTAAAGACACAATCTTCTGCTCTAAGATGGAAAATGCTCAGAGTTTTGACTGTGTACATGCTGACTCTAAGGAGGCCACACACAAAAAAATCAGCAAAATCACCAGGAAAAATAACTTGAACTCCCTCCTCTATTTAGTGGACATGGGTGAGCGGCAATATACAGAAAAAGAGAAAAGAAATGTTAGGAATGGGTCAAGCCTCATGGGACACCCTGTAGTATCTAGACTGGGAGTCTGCCCTGTAAACCCACTCCCCCTCTCCCCCTCTCCCCCTCTCGCTCTCTCTCGGCAGGCCACCTTGACGCTGCTGCTGGACCACCTGAGCCTGGTGGCTTCCTTCTGCGACAGCAACCGCATGACTTGCCAGAACCTGGCCGTGTGCTTCGGGCCCGTGCTGCTCACACCCACACAGGAGTCCTGGATCCCCATTGTGCCAGGAGCGGCCTCAGCGGTGCCCCCTATGGTACCCGCACCACCCAACGCCAGCGGCCGCGGGGGACGCAGCTTTGCCCACAGCGAGGACATTGCCAGCGCTGTGGACTTCAAGCGGCACATCGAAGTCCTGCATTACCTGCTGCAGCTCTGGCCCAGTGAGTGTGTGTGTGTGTGTGTGTGTATATGTTTTTGTGTATTTTCAGGGGGTTGGGTATAGGTGTTGAAGTATTTGTGTTTGTGTGGTATGTTGAGGGCAGTAGTATGTATCTGTATCTGTGTGTGTGTGTGTGTGTGTGTGTATGTATGTGTGTGTATATGTGTGTGTGTGTGTGTGTGTGTGTGTGTGTGTGTGTGTGTGTGTGTGTGTGTGTGTGTAATGACCCATGTCATTGGCTAGTGTGTACTATTAGTCTGCGTTTGAGCGGCGAGTGTAAGGGGGTGACAGAGCAGTAAGTGAGTTAGTGTTGTCTCTGTCAAGGCTCCGTCTGTGTGTGAATTACTGGGGTAGGGCGGACGGAACTCTGGGCCAGCTGTGGACATACCATACATCTCCACTCTTTCCTTTGATGCTTTGACAATGAGTGTGTATTTTGGCAGGGAGACACACGACCATTCACTTCCTCCAACCACTATTGTGGCCAAGAGAGAAATATGATAATTTGTGTGTATGTCTGCATATATGAAAAGGGGTCTGTTCATGTGCAAATGTGTGTGTGTGTGAGGGGGTGTACATCTGTGTGTGATTCAGTGTCTAAGACTTCTTTTTCTTCTATTTCTTCTTCTTCTTTATTTATTCTCCTCCCCAGTTCCCACAGACAGAGCCCCAGACTCCCCCACCTCTCCCCCCATGACCCCAGAGCTTTCGCCTCCTTCCCCCATCCCAGTCCACACCGTATCCCACAATTCCTTGCAGCGGCGGGGCCAGCGGCTGCCCCTGCGTCTGGAGATGCCCCAGGAGGTGGTGGTTTCACGGCGGGGGCGTGGCCGTCTCGAGAGCCCGCCCTGCAACCGCTACGCCGGCGACTGGAGCCTCTGCGGACGTGACTTCCTGTCGGGTGGCGACGCGGACTACGACGAGGTGGCGGGCAGCGACAGCGATGAGGAAGACGAGGAAGACGATAATGCCAGAAGGACGCAGCAGCATCAGCACCAGCAGGGGGCGAAAAAGGACAGCTGGCCACCGCCGTCCCCCGCCGGTCTCTACGTGGACGACTTTGCGCTGGACTTCGACGCACCGTTCACCTGCAGGCTGAGCCTCAAGGACTTTGACACGCTCATCTCAGACCTGGAGAGAGAGCTGGCCAAACAGATCAACATCTGCCTCTAGGACAGAGAGACAGCCAGGGATGGAGGTGGGGGGAGGGAGAGAAGAGGTGACAAAAGTTGGGGGCGGGGGGTGATGTTGAGGGGCATAGTGGCTCAGTTGGCTAATGTGCCCACACCATAAATTAGTGTTTTACTTGAAGCCCAGGTTCAAGTAAAACCCGAGGTCATTTCCTGATCCTAACGTGACCACTCTCTCTCACTCACTTCCTGTCACTCTCTACTGTGATTCAATTAAAGGTTTAAAAAATAGCTTAAAGAAGAGAAATGAGTGGGGGAAATAATGTCAGATCAGGAAGGAGGAAGATGTTAGGCTTTCAGACAAAAAAAAGACCAATGAATGACGACAGGCAGCCTCGGCTGCTTCAGAGATCAAGAAATGGATTTACTAATTGCTGGCAGCATCTAAATGCAGACTGCTGCATAGCGCCACCTTGTGCCAAAAGGCGGGCATGACAGGAGCACATACTTTTGTGTATGATGAGACCCAGCAAAAAAAAGGAAAAAGAAAACCTTACAGTGTTAATTTAGTTATAACCATTCAACATATCACTTGACAGACTGCTAACTTTAAACTAAGCTATTGACAATCAGTGTGGAGTTTGGAGTTTGGAGACTATACACTAATTATGTTAAAATAATCTAACTCTGTCATTGTGGTGTCTGTGTGGTATGTTGGTAAGTGGAAAAGAGATGAATGTTTAATAATTTTGCCCAGTGTTTGTGCCAAAGTTCCTTATTTATTATTTGTATTAAATTATGGATTTCAGGCTGATTTCGTATGACATTGCCCGTAATGTGTTGACATAGTGTCATGCAGATAATGTGTTTTGTCATATTTTGGTCGTCATGATTTTGCACAGTAAGTGAAGCATGTCAGCAACCATAAGCCTTTCTGAGGTTCATTCAAAGACAGTTTAGATGAAGAAGCACAAGTTTGTAAAAACGGTTACATTGTCACATATAACAAGCATACAGTCACAAGTTCTCACAGTTTTTGTACACATGCTAGTGGTTTTGGCTTTGAGAAAAGACACTGCTACATGGATTTTGTCGACCAAAGACTCGTGTGTTGCACTTCTTATTTTGTAGTTGAAGAGACTTATGTCAGTGCAGCGTTGTTGTGTTGTTTAGTGTTGTTTATGTTTGCTGTCATCAGCATTATTTGTTTTGATATTTGTTCACGGTACAATACTCTGCTAACTGTGATCATGTTAAAGCCACAGACGGAATGATAAGGCCATATTTTAGAGCATTGCTCCATTATGCAATAATGACATCATACTTTTTGACTTTTGTATTCTATTTTGTTTAGTTATATAAACAATATTATTTTTTATTGCACATTTACAGCAAGCACTTATATTTTATGCCGTATAACCAAGTGTTCAAGTACACCGTTCTTGTTATGAATTTGTACTGTAACCTACCATTCAGTGTTATAAACCAAAAGAAGAAAACAATAAAGCACAGTATTATATTTGCAATTAATCATTTGTTTTCTATTTAATGGGACATCTGCTGTTGTTTTGGTAGGGAAGTTCACGGGAGAACAAGAGAAACAAGACATGGCCTGCACTGACCTCCACTGGCCGTAGGTCTACAGTGCAGTCTGGTTTATCTGTGAAGGATGCCCATAAACTTTTTCAGTGGGCATTTTACCATGGGGTTATTCCAACCACAGTACCTGCATCTTCCTTTTAGATTGTGTCTAGTTATATATCTAGTTTATAGGTAACATTTATCAAGATGAAATGTGTTTTTGTATGTGCATCAAAGACATGATAACAGTCCATTTTTCATTTTATATGCCCATGAGCCCCTTGATATGAAGCATTTGTTTTGTTTTTTTTTATTCCGAGGCCACTACTGAGTTAATTTATTTCCTCTGCCAAGGTGGCTGTGTTTGAATAAATGTGTTTGCCTCTAAGCAGGTTAACACAAAAACTACTGACCTGATTTTCACGAAACACAGTTGAAAGTAGAAACAATTCCCAAGGAAGAACCTGTTACATTGTAAACTAGATCCAAAAGACAGACCAAATCCATACCTTTTGTTCCACATCTACTAAAGTTGTGAGATACAGTAGTCTGCTGGTTAGTTGCACCAGTCTGTATTGTATTTTTACTACTAAGTTAAATAAGCTGTACATAGGTTTACATTTCAACATGTTATAGCACCAGCAGGTGACATAACATATCTATGACTAGTCATGTGAAATCACAGAACAATGTCTATATATAATTTAGCCTTTTCTGCTTCCCCATTTATTTAAATAAAGTCATAAAGGTGCCGCTGCCTGTGTGGAAATACATTAGAACGCAAAAGTGTGGAAAATACAGGAACTCTAAGCTCAGGTTATTTATTTAACATTGTTAATATAACTGTGCCATTACATATACTATTTAATAAACGAGGTAGAACTATACTTGATATCAATATTACGAGATACTTTCCCTTTATTTAATGTCAATTGTGTTAAGTTGAAGCGTTCCATGGGGAGAGGTGTGCAGTTGGGTAGTGCCTTAGACTAGTATATATAGTGCATGATGGAGCTGTCACAGTGCCATGTCACCTGTCTTTTCCCATCAGTGCTGTTGCCATGGAAATGCTATATTTATCAAGAGAAATGGGTTCATGCTTGTGGGAATCGAAGGGTAGGGGATCTGAGAAGGCACAGACAGAGGTGTGATGGAGGATGCAAGAAGTAATATCAGGTCGTGCATGTGTGTGTGCATGTATGCGTGCGTGCGTGCGTGCGTGCGTGCGTGCGTGCGTGCGTGCGTGCGTGCGTGCGTGCGTGCGTGCGTGCGTGCGTGCGTGTATTGATGTGTGCGTCTGTGTGTGCGCGCGTGCGAGCGTGCATGCTTGCAGGCGGGCATGCATGCATGACTGTGTGTCTGTGTTATAAGCTATATATATATGCCTGACAGTGAGTCCATGTAGGTGTTTGTTGGAACTGGAGCTGATTAGCTAATAAGAGATAGCAAGTCTCGCAAATCTTTCTCACTTCCATTTTAATCCTGCCCTTTTGTCTCAAAAAGTCTCCTTCAGGGATTTGCTTTCAGGGAGAGGCTTTCAAGATATCAGTGTATGTTAGACTTGATACAGAGCAAAAATAAATACATTCAGAGCCTATTTGTGAGAAAAAAAGTACAACAAAACTTTGAATGAAACATTTCTCTGAACTGTGAGTATATAACCAAGACAGTTGGTTCTGATAAACTACACTTTTATTCAGAGTATGAGATAGAAGATGAGCTCATTCAATTATGTGATAGAGCTAAGCTATTGTGGGTGCCAAAAATCAAAACATAACTTTGTAAAGACATTTTCTTGTTTTCTTCTTCACAATTATCTCACAACAACTTCATCATAGGCTTTTTTGGTTCATTGGATGTTGGTGGTTTTACTGTAGACCAGTCTGAATTTCTGCGTTGACCCAAGTGTATTTCCAGCAGATGGCAGTGTCGGTCCTGGTGCCACTGAGCCGTGGCATGGAGTACATCTCGTCTCAGTCAGGTTTCATTTCACATTTGCCATTTGCTGTTGAGCTTAACTGTTGTCACTAATTGTAGCACATAATGACTGTAACCTGAATCTGAACTTGATTGCATGACAGGAGCACATAGATGAAGTAAACACCCAGTGGCCATGTCTTTGAAGGGGGCCAGCCCTCAACAATGTTGGGTCTGTTTCCAGAGATAGACGCAGAGGAGGAAATGCGTTTGCTCTCCCTGTCCCCTTTTTGTCCTCTCTCTGTCCCTTTCTCCCCCACAGTAATGGCCCCTGTCACCACCAGGCTCTGCTTTCCCACACTTTTGTCTGTATTTTCCACAATTCTTTCTTCTCTAAATCTTACAAGCCCTCCTTACACACACACACACACACACACACACACACACACACACATACACACACAGAATTTGATATGCATGTGCTATGTGCTATTGATGTGTTCTTCTATCAGCTCTATCTGAGTTCATGAGCTGTCGTGATAAATTTTACTACTACTATTATAAGCCCTAATATTTTGACTAGAACAAGAGTTTTATTCAGGACAGACTATATCTTTCAGTCTCTCAATTCAATTCTTTCTCTATTTCTTCATAATGAATAGCTTGTAAATTCAGAGTATCTTTCTGTTGAACTACAAATGGTGAGTAGCTTTAACAGCCCATACAGAGACACATTCACCCACATCTATTCACAGATGCATCCATACACACACACACACACACACACACACACACACACACACACACACACACACAAATACATGGATCAATCTTTTTATCCATTATATACCCTTTAGTTCACCCTACACTAATTAGGGACATCTAGTCATCTTTGGCTTTTCACTGTTTGATGTGCAATGTGTTCTTGTTTATAAGTCCTGTCTTGTATTAGGGCTATGCCTGACTGCCTCTTTTATGTTTCTCTGCATTCTGGTGAGCCAAAGACAAATTTCCACTCTGGAGGACAATGAAGATCTATTCTATTCTATTTCCTGTCGGTCACTGTGAATTCCCTGACTTCCTTTTTGTGTCCTTTTAGTTTTTAAAATAAATGTCCTCAGTCAAACTCTCCCTTACCCCCAATCATCTCCCTGCAAATGCATCTTTGGTTCTCCACACATGTTTGCATATACACATGTTTTCTTGTAGAATGTCAATGAAATGACATTTGTCTGTACATTTGTAAAAAATAGACCTGGAACATGTTGTTTTTTCTGCTCATCTTAGTAAAATCACTTACAGTTTATTTTATATTTCTCTGAGGTTAACTATGTTAGGTAAACTGTGGATATATACAACAACTAACAAATAAACACACAGCCAAGCTTGTGTGTATTAAATGAAAAAGCTGTAATTTTAAAAAGGCAAACTGTGACGTAATTCTTTGAGCTCAGTGGCCTCAGTGCTTCATTGACTTAGTCAGGTCCTCCTAATTATGATTAATTACTGTCAGCTGGTGTGTGTGTGTGTGTTTGTGTGTCTGTATGTGTGTGAATGTGTATGCGTGTGTGTCTCTGTATGTGTATGCAAATGTGTGTGTGTGTGTGTGTGTGTGTGTGTGTGTGTGTACATGTGTCCGTGCATGTGTGTGTGTGTGTGCGTGTACATGTGTCCGTGCATGTGTGTGTGTGTGTGTGTGTGTCTCTGTTGGTGTTGGTAGTTGCAGTGGGCGGGCATGCTTTGCTATGCAATGCGTGTCCCAGTTCTGTCGGTGGAAGACGTGTGGTATCTCAGGCTGTGTGCAGCTCCAGGACTGGGAGTCATGAGTGAGTCTGCAGATACTCTCAGCTGACCTCACAGGAGCAGGCTGGGAGACTGGGAGGCACTGGGGGTGACAAGCCTGCGCTCATGTTCTCAGTGTCCCTCAGGCGGTCACCTTGTGGTGTGGGTCCCACTGAAGGATCCCTCTCTCTGGGGAACCACCCTAGACTTAGCGGTCACCTCCGCTGTGGGGGTCACTTACGTAACAGGGCACATGTCCTCCCCACACAACCCTGATACACACACCTCCGAACAAAACTGCCATGTCACTTTAGGATAAGACTACACCAAAGAAAATCAAATGTCAATATCAATGTTTTGTATGCTAAGAGTCTGTGTTTTGTAGGGTTCTCACAAAATGTTACAGTTATTTCAAGCTTTCAAAATTCTAAAATAATTTGCAGCCAAGATGACTGTTTCTAATGGAAGTTTTGTTACCCTACCACCTGCTTCATCTGTGTGTGTGTGTGTGTGTGTGTGTGTGTGTGCTGTGTGTCTGTGCGTCTGTGTGTGTGTGTGCATGCATACGTGTTTGTGTGTGTTTGTGTGTGTGTGTGTGTGTCTGTCCAAGTTTAATCATACAGCAGTGAAGTGAATGCTCACTCTGGGGGGGAACGTTTCCATAGGAACCCCTTGGGCTTTCTCACCTATGTGCATAGCAGCAGGAGAGAAAAAGACTGTGAAAATGTGTTCCTTTTTTTACTTGGAGACAGACTCTTGAGTCTGCGGGAAGGCACCTGTATGTGCGTGTGTGTGTGTGTGTGTGTGTGTGTGTGTGTGTGTGTGTGTGTGTGTGTGTGTGTGTGTGTGTGTGTGTGTCTTAGGCAGCTGATTTGTAGGGTCCGAGTCCAAAATCTTCCTGAAGGCAGTTGTGGTGTGGTAATGTTGTTCTCATCCCCATAAAGGTCTGTTAATCAGGTTAAGTGTAGCTGAACACGCTGAGAACAAGTAATAAAAGTAATGATACTGTGCAACTCAAACCCAATGCTGTGCCATACCAGCGCTGGTATCATCTCTACACAAGGCAACATCGTCATCTGTACACAAGGCAAACTGCTGCCAGAGCTAACACTCATGATTAGGACAACTGCTGCTAATTTAATGTCAGTCAATAACACAATGTTTACTAAAGACAGGAGAAAATATGAATGTGTACCTTTTTAAAAGAATAGAAAATTAACAAGTGTGGTGTTTTATTTGCTTATTTAGCAGACTAAGTTGTTTATGTGTTTATTGTTTTTTTTCTTTGTGTTTGGGGTTAATAGACTGAGATCTAATCATTACCTAACATAGCCATTACATAAGGAAGAAATTCTCAAACCTAAGGGCATGCAGATGACTTCACCAAGTTCCCCTCAGTTAGTGAATTGACGTCGGAAAGAAAAAAAACACTGACAAGTCATGTCATAATCAGGCTTTAATGGAATAATTTAACAAATTACATAAAAAGCCCAGTTCATTTTCTCCTTCTCTTTTTCCACTCAGTTCATTTTTTTTCTTTCTCCAGTGTCAATACATCTGGGTAGGAAGACTTCTACAGAGGTCAGAGTTTAACCAATCATCCCTTTAAGAGAAATACCTGTTGGAACACAAGTGTCTGCACTCAGGCAAAAAATCAATCCCCCTTAACTGGGACACATTTGTTTTTTTTTCCTTTAAGTTCAATCCAGTGATTTAATGATCAGTTTTACAAAACATTGATAAGCACTGATCCTACATCTCTGTAATTTTAAGTGGATATTAAAAATCACTAGTTTACAAAAATATATGTGCTGATTTTACTGTAAATATTTGTTTCTATATTTTGTCCTCAATCTAAGATCGTAAGGTATGTGAGATGAACTATTGTTGGGATATTATGCCCAAACCTTTCCCTCCTCCTCCAGGCAGAACTAGAGATGTGCAGGGAACACACAGGCGGCAGAGATGCTCACTGGTGAGGCCCCACTAACTAGATAGAGCTCCGAGCAACAGGGGAATGTACCACACGCATGTATGGGCTCGTTTCCACACATACACACCTGGCAAACACATACACACACACACACACACACACACACACACACACACACACACACACACACACGCACATAAACGTATGGGCACGTGCACGAGCAAACACACATATGCCCACACACACACACACACACACACACGTGACCATAATACTGCACTCACTTCCACTATCCCAGCCTTCCTAGAAGGCAACATGCCGCAGCAGATGGGATAGCTTTATTCTGCCATCTTACATATTATTTGTCATGTGTGTTTTTGTTTGAACTAAATCCCCAATTCAACGTCAGTATCATACAGGAGATGCCTTAACCTCAGTTACTTTCATGCATTCCCATGAAGACTCCTAGGAGTCTAGTGAGCACTGTACAGTATGGTGAAAGCCACGTCACTTCTCTAACAACAGACACACAGTGGGTGATGCTGGCATGCGGAATGAACAAAATAGCTCCGTTTGGAAAGATGATTAACCCCTTCAACTGCTCGCTGACTTAGGATTGTTGGTGGAGTTACTGATTGTTAGTCAGTCTGAAAAGAAAAGCTTTGGCTTCACAGAGTGCAGTCAGACAGTCAAACTGTACATTAAGACTCATAATCAGCCTCTGATTGAACACTGGGAATTTTTTTCCTGTGTGTGTGTGTGTGTGTGTGTGTGTGTGTGTGTGTGTTTGCTAGTTATTGCTTTCTTGATTATTATTGCTCTTTAAATGCTTGCTGTGCAAATGGGACTCAATTCAAGACATAAAAAGTGGCTTGAAACAACACACACACACATGCACACACACACACACACATACACACAAGAAGCACATTGGAGGGTATGTGCCATATAAGTTCAATAACTAAAGAGTTGAGTTAAGGTGGCAGAACTGGGCTGAAAAAAACTTTGTAAACTTTGTAAGGGTAAAAAGCTGTTAGATTAATTAATTAGACTGAAGATTAATTAAATGACTGTTGCAATAGCATGGCTTTGTTCAGGTCTGAGCTACTTCACCAGACCAAACCAGAGACAATGTCCTCACTTTGGGGATAACTCAGGTGATGCTTCACTGATATCATTAAAGTAAAGACTATCTGTCCTCTGTTTTGGAAACCAGACGTCGGTCCTTTAATCATTAGCCATTAAACATGTACGCCTCTTTAAACGTTAAAGATAGCAAAGATAGCATCAAGAGATCATGGTTGTGGTTATATTGGTCAGCTCCATTCCACATTCCTTCGTGATAATGCCACATACATTTAATTATTAAAGATGCTATATGTAGATTGTGGGCAAAACTTGTACTGCAATCAGATTCAAAATACTGTAAACTGTTGTTCCCCCTCTAGAGGCAAGAGGCAGAAAACAACATCAAAACATAAACAGAATTTGCAGGCTGTTGGTTAAGTTTTAAAATGTCTATTCTGGTTGTCCTTGTTGTCAGTGAAATCAATATTACAATTTAAGATGTTTCCCTAATCTGTGGTGACATATCAGGTCCATATTAAGAATACTTGCCACACATTTCTTACATATAGCATCTTTAAGTTTCAAAAACTATGCATTTGTGCTAGAGAATTACTGAGACCTTATAGTGCCTCCCACAGTACACCAACTTGCTGCAAGTCCCTGATTACTCTGTGCATAGATTCAATGGAGTCAAGCGACAGAAAGACCAGCCCAGGTTCTAGAGCACAATTGAAACATTTCAAAGGGAGCCAAAAAAAAAACAATCAGGAAAAAAAAAACGCTTGCCTGAAAAACATTTTTGTGTGTAGTGTTGATCAGGACTGAGTCAGCCTCTAAATTCAGACGCAAATCTGGGCTGGAGGAGGGCCACTCTTCATCCCGGCTACAGATGGCTGGCTATTTTCTTTTGAAAGTCCTCGGTGTGCTTAAAACCAATGGGAGATATTAGTGATGTAACCTATGAATGGTGCAAGGCAAGGAGTTTCACCATGTGATCGCATGACAGTATTAGCGGTACTGATCTTTAAATTAAACCATGCAAAAGCACTTGTGCTTTGGGAGAAGACAGAAGGTACAGGTTTTGCCTGTGTCTGGCTATGCTATAATAAATATGAATCACTGAGATGATATCATGCTGTTATAACCTAAATGTACATGAGCTACTGCGATATATAAATAAATGTGTATACTTCATCACACCAATCGACAGGTCAGGTCACCCTCCTAATAAAAGAGTGCAAACTTTAACCCCACAGAATCAGACATACTCCATCTCGACTCGACCTCCGTTAGATTAACGCAAAGACCTTTCGCTTCAACGTGCCAAAAATACGACACTGTCATTCTAAAATGTCAGAATCTTAAAGCGGAGCATGAATGGTGATACAAACACGAAGATGAAGTGTTTCTCTTGTGGAGTCTTGGGTTGGATTTAGGAAGAAGGGAGCCTGGTGGTTGTAGTCTTATTAGCCGGGAATTCCATCACCATCTACTCCCACTATTTTTACTTTGGAGCCAACCCGACACCTGTACTTCCTGTATGTTATTAACTTTACCAAGTTAACTAGGATGTCATTAGTGTGCTGTTGTTTACTGATACTTCAGTAAAGTGCCCTTAGATTTCCGTTAATATAATTAATAGATTAACAGAGCCATAAAAAATGAGATTAGCCTACATTGGTTGTCTGAGAAACAAAAGTTTCACTGTTAGGGAGTTAAAGTAAAGTTTAGTAGGATATTTACGTAGCCTATTTTAAAAAAAAAAGCTCGGCAATGTTGTACAAATGAAATTAATATAATATTTAGGATATGACTATGATTTCAGAATTCAATGTTATCGGTCCCTCCTCGCTGTCAAAAAAAAAACCATAAAAAACTGCTTTTTCATTTTTGTGAACGTTCTGCACCTTTTCCTGGGTAATGAGATCCCGCGCTCGGCCGCCCGTGCTCACACGCTCACACACGCCTCATCTCACACACCTCTGCTGGAGTGCAGACTTTTAGTAAAGGGGATTTTTCATGTGTCACTGATCTCAGCAGTTGTGTGTGTAAGTGAGGCGCATTGCGAGAGTGACTGTCTGTGTGTGTGTCTGTGTGTGGCTGTCTGTGTTTGTGTCCAGCATTTCCCAATTCCCAACATCTTAAGCTCACTAAATATGCTAGTCATTTGTGCTAATTATTTGAACTGATATTTTTTTTACAAAAAAGACCTATTTGTATGTTTTTTTAAAAATACTAATGCACACGAAACATAACTTATCTATGTGATATATTTACATGACTGAGAGATGTTCTCGTAAGTGTCAAACCCTCTCAAAACTACCTTCATGGAAAAAACAAAGGAAATATTCAAGTTTTCCTTGCAGGATTAAAGTGTCCTCCTGGCCACCTCCTCCTATTTTATAATGTGCTATTCTCTCCTGTCCTTGCCATTGAGTCCCCAGCCTACCCCATATGTGATCTTGCACTCACCATAAAAAACTCCCCTTGTTCACTGAACTCTTTCTTTTCCCAGTACAATATTGTCTTACTTTCTCTGTCTGTCTTCATCTCAGCTCTATGGCACTTTGCATTGTTCTGCATGTTTTTTCGATGTTTTGAACACTAGGGACAAACACCGAACAGACAGGCTCCAGCTGGGTGGGGGGGGTCTAAGGGTCATATCTCCGACTCACGACGGTACGATCTCTGTTCATGGGGCCGTGGTGTCTGCAGCCGACTGGTTCGGTCAGGGCTGAGGCTGGGGGGCAACGCTCGCTCTCCACCGCCACCACCACCAGCCCGCCCCCTCTCCTGATCCTCCTCTTCCTCTTCCTCGCGACTGAGGAAGGCCAGTTCGTTCTCGTAGCAGAAGGTGTTGGCGGCCGGCACCAGGAACTTGCTCTCCACCATGTCCTTGGCGCTGCAGCGCGGCGTGGAGGGCACCTCGTAGGTCTTGTGGAAGTGCGAGTAGTCCACCTTGTACAAGTTCTTCTCCTCGAACAGTACTGGCTCGAAGCGGTGGCCCCACAGGATCTCGCTGGCCAGGTAGGAGCTGCGTGCCTGCGCTGTCATGGCCGTGGCCTCCACCATGCCCTCCAGGATCACCACGATCTCGAAGTCGGCCGTCTCCAGGTCCTGCTTGCTGATGCCGTAGAGCGGGCTCTCCTCGTCGATCTCGTGTAGGATGGTGAGTGGCGACACCAGAAAGATGCGGTCCAGGCCCTTGTCGAAGCCCACGTTGATGTCCAGCTGGTCCAGGGGGATGTACTCGCCCTCTTCAGTCACGCGAGGTTTGATGAGCTGGGCACGCACGTGCGCCTCCACAATGTGACTCTTGCGCAGGTTGCCAACACGCCACATGAGGCACAGTTTCCCGTCGCGCATGGCGATAACGGCATTGTGCGAGAAGAGCAGGGTCTGGGCACGCTTTTTGGGGCGCGCCATCTTGGCCATAATGGCACCAATCATGAAGCAGTCGATGATGCTGCCCACAATGCTCTGGAAGACCACCAGGAAGACGGCCACTGGGCACTCCTCAGTCACACAGCGGAAGCCATAGCCGATAGTGGTCTGGGTCTCGATGGAGAAGAGGAATGCCGCCACGAAGCCATTGACCTGCAATACGCATGGCGTGAAGTTGTCGTCACCAGCCGGGTTGTCCAGATCACCGTGAAAGAGGGCTATGGCCCAGAAGGCAAGCCCAAAGGCCAGCCAGCTCACCACAAACACCAATGTGAAGACCACCAGCATGTAGCGCCACCGGATGTCCACGCAGGTGGTGAAGATGTCGGCAAGGTAGCGCTGGGACTTGTCGTCCATGTTGGTGAACTGCACATTGCATTGGCCGTTCTTCTTGACGAAGCGGTTGCGGCTTTTCCGCCGCGTGTGGATCTTGCCGTTGCCGAAGCCATTCATGCCCCCACCGCCAACGCCGCTGTGCATGGTCGTCAGACGCAGACCATCCTCTTCAGAGGAGACAATGCTGTAGCGGCTGATCCTCCCCACGCTCATTCTCAGTCTCTCTATTTTTTCCTTTTCTCTCTTTCAAGCAGTCACAGTGATGTTCTCTTTTAATCTCTCAGCAAGCTCCTCAACTATTTTCACTGTCACTTCAAATGACAGTCTCTTTCTTCACCAAAAGTGAAGAACAAAAAAAGAGTCTCAGACACTTGGTTTTTCTCGTAGTTTTTGCCTTGTCTTGTCTTTTGCGTCTCTATCTTTTTTACTCACTCTCTCTTAGTGTCCATTCCGTGTGTGTGTGTGTGTGTGTGTCAGGCTGCAGGTGGTGGTGCTCTCAGGGTGTGATGCTCCGGACCCCCCACACTACCATCCTCAGGACCCCATGCCAGCCTAGTGTGAGGGGCTCTCAGAAGAGGAGAGGGGGGAAGCTCGTCCGTCCGGGAGCCTGTGGAGACACCAACATTACACCAGCATTAGACCAGACATCTTGAGACAGACAATTAGCCAGGGATGAGCGATCTCATTGATCAACATCCTCCACATGATAACACAGATGCATATCAACAAGAGTTGTGTTTTTTTTTTGTTTTTTTTTTTTTGTCTTTTAAACAACACCAACATACATTGACAAAACAAGACGCCATTGCAATTGCATATTTAAATTTGGGTTTAATTTGTATGTGCATTTGTGTCTGCATGTGTGTGCATGTGCATGTGTGTGTTAAATCTCCTGGTCTTGTTGTTTGGGAAACTGCATAATTGATGATGGACTCACTGGCTCCTACACAGCGGAGCACAAAACAAGAGTGTAAGGGCTATCAGATGACATGCATACACACCCATACACACCCACATGCGCTCATATGAGGAGCTTCAAGTCTACACTTGGTGCAGAAGCTCTCAAAGCTTGTTTGTTACAGTACATGCACATCTCTATGACTTGTATAGGTAAGGAAAATGCAACACTGGAGAATTATTTGAGATATATTTCCAGCATGTTGGTGTATAGGTGTGTGTGCCTGTCTGTCTGTCTTTCTGTCTGTCTTTCTTTGTTAGTCTGTGCATCTGTGTGTGTGTTTGGCTGTGTAAAGGGCCCTCAGAGAATACCTAGTGCCTACACCATCAGTGCTGGGCACAGATGCCCCACAGGGAGAGGGGAGCACAGAGAGGTGGGAGGAGGAGGAGGAGCAGGAGGAGGACGATGAGGAGGAATCTCTGAGGGAGAGAAAAGCCTACAAAAGACCAATGGAGACTGAAAAATAGGGATGAAAAAGCTAGAAAAGCATCGAACCATCAGAATGTTCAGGGCATGCTTTGTGTGCATGTGTGTGTTTTGTGTGGGTTTGTGTGTAGGTGTTACAGGCCTGCCCTAAAAACCATGACATGTTCCCAGGCTTTTTCATCTTAATTTGTCTGACCTCCTTCTCATGAAACAGCCATCTTATTAATCACACAACAACCGAAGGTATTGCTGCATCCCCATGAGGATGTGAACACACACACACACACACACACACACACACACACACACACACACACACACACACACACACACACACACACACACACACACACACACACACACACACACACAGAACAGTAAAGTTCACCATATAAAATGTAAAGCTCACCATATAAAGTGCTTGTCAGCATCATTTAGGGAAGAAACAACACACCCTGGGGTCAAGATGCTGTTGAGACTGACTATGGGTACAATCAAATATTTAAACTACCAGTCAACAAGGTCAACAACAAGGGTTTTAGCTGCCAGTGTCAGACATTAGTTAACACCTTTTTCCAGAACCCCCTTCGTCAACTACAGAACAATTTATACCCAAATGTAACACTTGAGGTTTATTCAACTGTGGAAATGAACGGCAATGAAATACAAATAATTTCATGGGGAAGTGTGCCTCGTGAGTAAGTAATAGACCTGGTTCGGCAGGTGAATGAGAGAGAGAAGAGAGAGAAGAGGAGGGGAGAGAAGAGGAGAAGGATGTCTGCTGAAGGAATGGCACGGTGGAAACCTGCTGGTATGGTGAGCTGTGGCAGCCTGCGTTCAATTTTTAATCATCTTGTCGGTCGCAGTTTCGGTCGTTTAATCCGATGCACTGTTTGTTATTTAAATGATGCATACCAGTGTTGATGTCCCTGGTTTAAAAATTAACAAATACAAAATCAATCAATCTCTGTCTCAGTCCTTGCTGGACTCACTTACACAGATACAGTCTGCCTGTGTCTGTCTGTGTCTGTGTCTGTGTCTGTGTCTGTGTCTCTCTGTCTCGGTCTCTCTGTCTCTCACTCCCTCTCCATCTATATCTGTCCTTCCTCCTCTACCTTTTTGTATGTAAGGACATAGCATCCTCCTGCATATTCTCAGAATGTGTGTGTACTGTATGTGCGTGTGTGCGTAACTGCATTATCAAGTGTGTGTGTGTGTGTCTCCGTAAGATGTGTGTGTTTGCCTGTGTGTATGTGTTTGCCTGTGTGTATGTGTTTGCCTGTGTGTGTGTGTGTGTGTGTGTGTGTGTGTGTGTGTGTGTGTGGGTGTGGGTGCGTGTGTGTGTGTGTGTAATCTCATTAGCGGGTGTGTGTGTGTGTCTATGTGTGTGTTTGTGACTACCTAAGCAAACTGATGTATACTCATGTGTGCATGTGTGTGTCTTGTCCATAAAGCATGGTGCAGCGTCTCCATATCATACTATCACGTGCAGTCTCAAGTGTCACCTGAATACTTGAAGTGAAAGTAAGCCTCAACCCCCCCACCTTCTAACCCCCCACCCCGACCTTCCCCAGAGACTTCAGACTGGTGACATCAGTGTAGCCGAGACAACAGAGAGGGTCGGAGTGTCCCGGACCAGAGGCCGGGGGTGGGGGGGTGTGGGGGTCAATTATCTCTCACCAGGAGCCAAGGCAATCTGATCTGGCCAACAAAAACAGGGATTTTCTCAATGATTCATTTCTCAGTCGCCTGTTTTTGCAACCTGCTGCAGCCTGTTTGTTCTTGACTTTCTCTCCTTCCTATTACCCTTTCCCACTTAACCATAGCTGTGCAATCCATAGATCCTTAGTCACCTGAATATCTGCAGGCAGCATGCTGAACACACTTATTCATGTATTTATAAAAGTACCCCCCAGGCAGAGGCAGAGGTAGGGGCAGACGCAGACACAGGTTGCTGACGATCACATGTCTGACTCACAGCTGCTGGGGTATGGGTCTGCTCAGTGAGGTGGTGCATGAAAGCAAAAAAAAAACACAAATTCATAGAAAACTGACATTTTCTAATCCAAGTGCCTGTGTGTGTGTGTGTGTGTGTGTGTGTGTGTGTGTGTGTGTGTGTGTGTGTGTGTGTGTGTGTGTGTGTGTGTGTGTGTGTGTGTGTGTGTGCGTTGTACCTATATCAGTCATTACATTCTTTGAGTGAACACATTTTGTCAGCACAATGTGTTTTTCGAAATAATATCTCCTGCACATGCATCCCATGTATGTGCTGGTAAATATATATTTACATACTGCATATGTGTGTTTACACTGTGCGTGTTTCTCTCTGAGATGGTTAGAGCACTCCCAGTCTGTTCCACTAGAGGACCACACTGAGCCAGAGATCTTTAAAACAGGTAAAGTGAACACAAACAACCTGTTCTCGCGCAAATCCACACAAGCGCTCCTGTTCTCAGATCAGTCAGACACATTAGGCTTGACAGACAGGGCCCTGGCATGATTCACACACTGCACGTTCACACCCTCGCTTGTCTTCATCTTTCATCTTCCAGATGCTGACTTTCTCGTCTCCCTCTTACAGCTGAATCACCACACAGATGGAACATTTAACACCTTCACTCAACTTAAAGACTTCTGTCAGTTAATGAAGTGACAAAGTGAGGAGGTCTCTCTATCTGTGAGTGTGTGTAGTGTATTGTGATGTATGTGCGTGTGTGTGTGTGTGTGTGTGTGTGTGTGTGTGTGTGTGTGTGTGTGTGTGTGTGTGTGTGTGTGTGTGTGTGTGTGTGTTGGTGTGTGTGGGTGTGTGTGTGTGTGCACATGTTGCTGAGTGCATTTGTTGTCCATGACACAGGAGATACTCTTCAATAGCATAAGCAATATTGGTACGGGGGCTTATAGTGTATCTTGCTTTGCTATTATTTTGGCTGGAATATTCCTACCTGAATAAATACCTACTCAATCAATCAACCTCTGTGCAAAGTAAACAAAGTACATGGTGTTGTTTTAAAGCTTTAAATCATTGCCCTGTTTTATATCTGGAAATAAATATAACCAATCTAGTATAGTACATTTTGATCCCTTTTAATTACATAGCTATGCAGTTGTCAGCATTAGTGAAATAGGTAGTCATCTACATGCCACAGGGTAAGAGTCCTATTTCTCCAACCTGTAGAGTAATTTGTAGAGTTTTAATCAACAAGCTTTTCCTAAATTAGATCTGTCTGCTTCTGTTGTGGGCGAAGGGGTCGGTTTCCACACAGAGAGTCTGTGTCTGCGGTTACTAAGCCCAGCTGGGACGTCGAAGCAGTTTTATTCATTCAAGCAATTATATTCATTTTAAGCTTTATTCGCAGGGCTTCTGCCAGCCCATTACCCACTAAGAGAGTACTGATGAAATCATGGTGCAGAGCTTTAAAAATCACAATTACAGAGCAACTTGTTGCACAGATCTGCTGTATGCGCAGACAGTTGCTGAGTTTATAAGCTAGCAACAATTAAAAAGGGAGGGATAAAAGTTTGAGGGTTATGCTTACCTTGCGTTTTCTCTCCCCTGTCTCGCTCTCCCTCCGCTATGGGGAATAAGTATATGTGTATGTGTGTGTGCGTGTGTGTGTGTATGAATGTGAGTGTGTGTGTGTGTGCACACACACTCTCTGCTCAGCCAAACTGAAGCATTCCCTTCATTTTAGATTCCTAAAGAGAGAGGAGCGGGATCCAGACGCTCCGACAGTACACACGTTTGTCCACTGCCTCTCTTCATCCTGCGTTTTTTTTTGTCCTCTATCACTTCTCCCACACGCTCTTGTTGTGGTATTCTTCTTGGATGAGACGAAAAGCCCTCAGAAAATGCAAAAATATTTTCCAAATATATCCCTCATGAAAAGTAAATCTCATAGGAAGCAAAACAAAAAGTAAGGTTCCACCAGGACTGTATGAAAGTGTGTCTCTATGTGTGTGTTTGTAAGTGTATGTGTTTGTGTATGTGTGTGTGTGTGTGATCACACACTGTTGTCCATAGAAAGTGTGCTGTTGGTCTACAGGCTGATCTTCATCACAAGTGTCCTCTTCCTCACTGGTGGAATTCCATGGCGTGGGATGGCTATCCCCGTGAAGCTTGATCCACACTTGTCCTAAAACACAAGCTCATCCCTTGCTTCGACCTCCTCCTCTCTCACACCGTTCATTTTGCAATCTGATCCAGCACTGCTGCAGTTTTCTCTCTGTCTGCCTCTCTCTCTCTCTCTCTCTATCCCTCCCTCCCTCCCTCCCCCTCTCTCTCTCCCTCTCTCTCTCTCCTCTGATTGTGTCATAGAAACTGCCATTTGTGGTCACTGTATGCTCAATGTTCAATCCACTCTCTCTCCCCTCCCACAAGATGTGCTTGCTTCAGCCACTTGATGCTTTGAAGACAAGTCCCAGTGACAAAACACACAGCATGAAGAAGCAAAAAGTAACCATGTATGTAAGTGGTGTGTAATTCCATCACTACACATCCCTTATGTCCTCTCTTTGGACAATAAGTGCTGGATAAAGTAATAGTACTTGAACCTAACATAACCAAGTGAAATCTTTTGGCTTCTCAATCTGGCTCTTCTGTTCTCACTCTGCAAGCTTTGACTCATTCACTAATAAGGACAACTTTTACTGGGGGAGAGGGGGGCGGGGGGGAGAGAAAGAGAGATAGAGAGAGAGAGAGAGAGAGAGAGGCAAAAGCATGATGAAGTCAAAGAGTTAGGACAGAACAAGTTCATGAGAGCTGGGATTAAAAAAAAGTGGGAGATAAAAAATGAATAAAAAAGACTGAAAAGGGAGAGCAAGAGAGTGATGAAGGCAGAGAGAGAGAGAACACAGAGGCAGCGAGCGTGAGATGTAGAGGCTGCCTGGTTGGCTTGCTCGCTGGCTGAAGCCCAGTCTGTGCTGTGCGCAGTCTCCCGTGAGTCACCTCACCAAACCATATCAGTTCCTTTAAAAGAGACTAAGCCATTTTACACGGGGGAGCAAAGCCCATGCGTAGGCATGTCCATTTCAATCTACGCTGAATCTACTCCCCCACCCCCTCCCCCAACCTGGACACCCAGTAACCTGCCAAAAGCAGAAAGTGCACAGGAGGTGAGGCGGGCGGTCTCCCTTTGCAAGCAGGAAAGGCATTCACCTGAGTTCAGGTCTGAGACAGAAGCGCTGGTGGGGACCCACTCATCGTATCCATGGTGATTGGCGAGCGTCTCATCACAGACAGAGGGTCTCCATGGTGATGTGGAACCGAAGATGGTTCAGCACTTTCCTAGAGAGAGAGAGAGAGAGAGAGAGAGAGAGAGAGGGGAAGAGATGAAGAGGCAGAAATAGTCAGGTAGGGAAGAAAGAAAGAAAGAAAGAAAGAAAGAAAGAAAGAAAGAAAGAAAGAGGGCATGTGAGAGAAACAGAGAGAATAAGATGAGGGAGGAAGGGAGGGAAAGATTCCAGATTTAAATTCCTCATTTATTCTCTGGGATGCTATGATTAACAGTAATTACAGAGACTGAGCTGGCAAGCAGACATCTCTCTTCTCATCTTTATCTCTCTGTTCATGTACATCTCTTATTCTTCTGTATGTGTGTGTGCGTGTCTGTGTGTGAACATGAAATGTAATAATGTTCAAAGACTGATTCGTTCCTATTTCATAATGTCATCTACAATAACTGCATTCATTAGGGGGATGCTGGAGAAGTATCATGTTAGGCGGGGCTAGAAAAATGCCTTTATAAATATTGTAATATGGCTTGTAGGGAGTTTTCCGCAATATATTTGGTCAACATACATGGTCAGTGTGCTCTTCTGTCTTCTGCCAACAGGGGGAGCATTTGAAATGTCAAGCAACTATCAATAATGACATTGTAGTCAGGTCAAATTTTGGGCTATAAGTTTTAATGGAGTACATGTTCATGAGTCCTTGGACTCAAGTATAGTTAACTTACAATTACTGTAAACAATCCTACATTCTTGCAGTGAGAGGTGGCACCAGTCAGTGGTCTATATCCACCCCACACTGCTCTTTCTGTTACAACAACAACCCACGATAGCTGTGTGGAGTGGGTGAGTGGGCCCGTGTGTCTGTCACTTACTCGTAGCTCCTATCTCTCCCCATCACACATTCATTCCCCAACAATGACGGAGAGGAGGAGGACAGGCATTGGGGAACTTCCACTGCCTCCATTGTGTGCGAGCGGAGCGGAGCTGAGCTCTGAACCCGTTTCAACCCGTCCTCTCTCCCTAGCTCCCTCGCTCGCTCTTTCTCTAGCTGTCAGCCCGCTCTCCATCCTCCAACCAAACCACCCTCCCCGCACCACCCCTCACCCATCCACCCCACCCCACCCCCTGCCTTTTTTTTTGCTGAGGCTATTTTAAGAGCAGCACCGTCTCAGAAGTCAGCCTGTTTCAGCTTTTCAAACTAATTTCATTTCATAACAATGATGATATATGGCACACGATAGTCCCCCCAGTGTCCACCTATGTCTGTGTGACACATTTTAATAAATCAGTGTCCACATCGTGTGTGTGTGTGTGTATGTGTGTGCATGTGCTCAAATAAACCTGTCCTAGGTGTCCTTCTCTGGTAATGTTGAATTTATAGCATCATAACGGAATGATGTCACTGTAAAACTTCCTGCTAAGCATACCACCTCCCTTCCTAATTGTCTCTTGTTCTTCTGCACTACAGCAGAAGCACATGAGGATGATTTGCTAACGGCTGATCCAGCATAATGATTCCTCCAATTATTAATAATGTAGTTGAAGTCACCAACTTCAGTGTTCTCAAACACACAAATCCACATGCGCAGACAGACATGCACATGTAGCGGTACTGGACTGCTGCTCAGAATGCATTAGAGTCCAGACATCCATCCCCTCGCTCATTAGCTCTAAGCCGTCCTCTTCCTCCTTCGTTCTGCTCCACACTCTCTCATCTCCTTCACCTGACAGCCATGTCCTGGGGCTGTGTGGAGCAGCAGCTCTGAGCTCCCCAGCAGGGTCCCCTCCCCACACAAGGACAGCCAGTAATCACCGAGCCTGGCAGACTTCAGCACATTTAGCAGAGGACGTACACCACAGAACTGGCCCCCTTTAATGCGTAATATTAGCAATATCGGTCTCTGTCCTTCAAACAAGATGCACACAGGTGCATGCACACACACACACACACACACAGAGCCAGGCATGACACACAGGCACACAGACAGACAGGCAGACACACGTACACACACATACACACACACACACACACACACACACACAAAAGCAGAAGTTTTCAATGATGAATTGTCATTGAGATGTATTATGACCACTAATGAGTGGCATTTGAATGTAAATCACAACATCAACTTCTGCCTGAATTTAAAAGAGAAACGTTTAGGTTTACAATAATAATGTACATTACTGACTTTCAAGATGCCATGTTCTGCTGCTCCTTGTTGGAGGGATTGTGTAGTTCTCCTATCTTTCTTTAAAATGTGCCAAAGTCTGGAAACAGACATGGCCAGGCCTCAGTTTTCAACTTTTTTCTTTTTCACCAACTCTACCATTGTCTGTGTTCTTTGGATCATTACCATGCTGGAATATTCCTCTACTGTCAAGCATATGGAGACTGGAAGTCATCTTGTCAGCCAGTTTGGTATATCTTCAGGTACCTGTGGCACTATCTATCAACCCGACACCCCCCCCCCCCCCCCCCCCCCCCCCACACACACACACACACACACACACACACCACCACCAATTTTTCTACAGATGTAGCCCTATATTGCACGTCCACCTCCGTGTCTCATTGTTGGAACTATCTATTCACACAGTAGTAGTTTGAGTGCAGTTCATGTTAAGCATGCTGAACCCCATCTAATCAAAATGTCAGAATGAAGTTCAGCTGTTCCTTGGGACCCACAATATCTTTTTCAACAGGTTTATTCTTGCAGTAATATGTTGAAGAGCAATAAGTTGATTTGTCTCTCCTGCATGTCACCCATAGACATTGACGTTATGAAACGTCCTTCAGACTGTTTCCAAAAGTCCAGCCTGCATTGATGACAGATTTCAAGGCACTTTTTTTTGAGAGCTCAATAATAAAAGAATCACCATCATCTGCAGCATCATTTTAGGTTGACAGCCACTGTGGCTCTAAATGGTACAGTACCATGGCTCATTTTCCACCCACAGATTACTAATGCAACTTTCTTTTGACTGCTTTTAGGGTTTTTCTGATTAAGCTTGATCTTGATCTTGAAGAGGGTGCATTCAGTTTTGTTCAAATGGGCTTTTATATTCAATACAATCTTGTAGTCTTTTGTAGATTTTGTACAGGATTTTTTGCATACTGTTGCAATACAGTAGGTACAGATATACGTGTGTGTGTGTGTGTGTGTGTGTGTCATCTGGACATGGAGGAAACTCAAGCTTAAAGGTCCAATGTGTAGAATTTTTCCGATCTAGCCAACCCTCTCGCACCACACAGTTTAGAGTACATTTAACCACTACGGTTGCCTTCACGCTTCAAAAAGACAAGATGTCATCCCCGACAGATCATGACACAGCTAAAATGGAAAAAGCGAAGCCATGTCCTGTATGTCCCTAACTTGCTAACATTCTTCAAGATGGCGCATAAATATGGAGTGTTGACCCCAGTTAATGCATATAGAAATGTAACATTTCAAGCCAAAAGGAATACTTGGAATTGATTTTCGTAGTAAATATTCATGAAAAAGGACAAGTTTGTAAAAGGGAAACATAGATTTTGATAATGAGCACCTAAAAAGTTACACACTGAGGCTTTAATGAGTTCTCCTGTGATGATCAGCAGGACAGGCTGTTTTTTTTTTTAAAGAGGACATGTTTCGCGATTGCTCCTCACTAGAGTCCACTTTAGGCTGGGATGTTCCACCTGTGTGCTGGCTACCCCTCAGGGTTTTGGTTCTTAATGAAAATTTCCTTTGTGTTGTTGTGCTGCGCGGTTTCCAGAGTGCAATGTGGCATTGTGTCACTTTCTATTGTGCTGAGCTCCTACCTCTCACTGGGTGTCTCTTTTCTGTTCTGTCAGAGTGCCATCAGACCAACCCAGCGTCTGTCACTCCCTGTGTGTGTGTGCGTGCGTGTGTGTGTGTGTGTGTGTGTGTGTGTGTGTGTGTGTGTGTGTGTGTGTGTGTGCGTGCGTGCGTGCGTGTGTGCGTGTGCATGTGTGTAAGTCTATCATTTCGTCACATTGCATCGTGGGTGTGAAACTATAAGCCTTGGGTCTTGTGTCCAATCCGCCCCCCACCAAACTTTCCACTTCTCATTTACTTCCCTCTCTGTCTGTCTCCATCAAATGCTTTTTTTTGTTTTGTATGCATTTGATTAGTTTAGTGTCTTGTGATTCAAATAGTATTGATCAGAAACTGTTTTGGTCACACCTGTAACTTCAAGTTTAATACAACATATCACCTACAGTATACAGATATTAGGTACATGCTGACATGGCTGAATTTTCTGAATAAGAAGTGTTGTTCCCTGAGGATGTAAAATAACATTTTGGTTACAGAAACACAAATAGAAAGCACATGTGAATATGTCACACATGCTCTACATACCCAGAACTTCTTTTTAGCATTGTATATATTCACATACAAAATACCTGCATACACAAGACCTGTGTACTCTGTAATATACTAGTACATCTTGAGTTCACCTGAGAAAGGGTGGGATTCAATCAGAACAGTCTTAACTGGTCCTTAATGAACATGGGTTGTGTTGGGTTGTGTTCAGATTGTTTGTATTTTTAGCCGACAAGGGTGGTGGTTTAACATGGCACGCTCCCTGCTCACCTCCGAGGCTCATGCCTGATCTGATTGGACGGCTCCCATGGTTATAACTGGTATACGATTGGACGGTTCATGCAGAGCTCCCAGCAGGCCTTTCTTAGGGGCACTGTCATTCAGCCAGTCCCAAAGCACCCTGGGAGATTTTGGAGAGGAAAACGCTACTCTCTGTTCTCTCTCTCTCCACCTGTATGTGTACGTGGCTGCTTGCTTTACCTATCACGACAGCTTATTTTTAGACCTTGGAAGCGGATCTGATATGCCGTCTTTCTCCAATGATACAATGACATATCTGTGCTTGTATGTAGATGAAAAATTGCATATCCTGCAAAGTGTGTGTGTGTGTGTGTGTGCGAGTGTGAAAGAGAGACAGAGGATGTGTGTGTGGGTGTGGGTGTGTGTGTGTGTGTGTATGCGCGTGCACGTTTAGAGTTATTTGTAGAAGGTCTGGTCTCTCTGGGAACTCTCTCCATCTGTCAGCTCAGCCTATTCCTTTAGCTGACCCAATTCTAAGAAGAGAGAAAGGCAGAGAAAGAGGGAGAGAGACAGAGAGAGTGTGTGTGAGAGAGAGAGAGAGAGAGAGAGAGAGAGAGAGAGAGAGAGCGAGAGATAGAGAGAGAGAGAAGAGAAAAATCAATGCACCTACGCTGCTGGGGTTTCGCTGAGCAACCTGTGGCACTGTTTGGAGTGCAGCGTTATGTAAATGTGTGGTGTCAGCCAATGAGCAGATGAAAACAGGGAAGGCGAATGAGAGAGCATAAATCAACTGGTCTCCTCGTGGTCCTGGCCTTGTGCTGTTAGAAGGTCACAGCACCAGTCACAGGAACACACATGTCCCTCAGCATATGGCCTCAACACCAGCATATGGTTATCTGACAGAAGCCCATAGTCCTTCAGGCCTTTCTGGAACATTAGAGAGTGAGAAAGGGGTGATGGGGGGGGGTGCAAGACAGAGGAGGAGAGAATTAGTCTCTTCTTTTAAACAGCTCCTGAAGGTGTGGTAGATGAATAGAAAAGAATGAGTGAAAAAGGACCCTGGTGGTCTTTCCTACATGTTGCAGGCATCAGGGGGTTATATGCTTGGTGGCTGTGTATGTGACAGGTCCCTGCCTTAGGGTGTGTGTGTGTGTGTGTGTGTGTGTGTGTGTGTGTGTGTGTGTGTGTGTGTGTGTGTGTGCGTGTGTGTGCATGTGTGTGTGTGTATGTGTGCGTGTGAGTGTGTGAGTGAGTATGCGTGCATGGGTCAGGAGGCTATAGCGGTGCTGTTGCGTCAGCTCTATTGCTCTGAAAGCCGTCCTCTAATGCCACTTCCGTCTGACTCTCCAAACGTCCCACATCCAAATATTCCCCTCTTTGTGAGGGGATTTACCCCCTTCCCTAAGCACTCAGCACATTCAGACACACACACCCACACACACACACACACACACACACACAGGACATTACACTTAATATTATTGAAAATTACTTGCAATTGAAGAGCAACAATGAAGCTACATTAAAAATAGTAATATCTAAAAAAAGGATATCTAAGAGAATGTGCTGAGTATTCCCATTACACACACACACACACACACACACACACACACAAACAAAACCACTACTACAACCATTCTGACATGTGCTTCTGAACCCAGTGTCACTGTGCTGACAGAGTTGTTGCGTAATGGCTGCCACGCTGACCCATGGTGACCATTTCCATTCATCTTTGGCAACATGTCTGCAACAGGGTTTCAACTGAAACCTCAAAACAGTTGCATAAATATGTTACATGACTCGTCTCTGCTGCACTCCAAAACCCCATGGTACACACATACCTTCCCCATGGTACACACACACACACATACACACACACACACACACACACACACACACACACACACATACACACTACACTACACTTTAGTGGTTGAGTCAGCTTGCCAATACACACTTCGTAGGTAGACCATGTAAATGAAGAGCGAACGAGAAGTGTTTGGATGAGAACACGGGGACATGCTGGATAATTAATGGGCACTGAGAGCTTGTGAGTGTGCGTGCTGCAGGTGTGTGTGTGTGTGTGTGTGTGTGTGTGTGTGTGTGTGTGTGTGTGTTTTGCAGGTGTGTGGGAGGTAGTCAACGTGAGTGTGTCTGTGGGGGTGGGGGTGTGTATGTGTGCTGGTGGCCAGGACTTTGAGAAGCCAAGGTAGTTAGCAGAGGCCTACTTTAACATGTGTAAAAATGGATGACAACAACCTGAAACAGTCAACACAGGGTGATCTGTGTGTTATCATATGTGTGAGTGAGAGCGCCGCACCTGCTCTCTCCCCAAGGAATGGCTGAGGTGGTGTGCAGGTGCTTGGAGGAGGAACAGGAGGAAGACACACCTGAGAAAACAAGAATAGACCCTAACAAGTGCATGTTAATTTGACAAAGTTCACCCGAGAAGAGTAATACACAATATAGTGATTATTAGTCAGGTGTTTTGCAGGAAATGCCATTTATTCTGAAACTTTACAGGTCTATCTAATCAGTGATTCACACACAATTAATGCTATTCCTTTCTATTTGTTTTTGTTTGTTTGTTTTTTGTTGTTGTTTCATATGAGGGAGTTGTGCTCTGTGACTATTCGAACAGGAAGTCATATGTTTAATGGTGTAGGGCAATTGCAATGTTTGTGTGCATGGACATTATAGCACTCTTTCCAGTGGCACTATAACAACAGACTGCAAATGGCCATGAAATGTGCAAGATGAATATTAAAATAATAATAAAGCTACAGTGCACTTATGAAAGTGAGTGAGTGACCAAAGTGGGGGAGGGTGCAGACCCTAGAGGTGTTTTTGAAGGACACAGCTATGACTTTATGTCATTGCATAGCCTTACTAAGATAGCTCAGTGTAAGGACATACGAACATACACACACTGGGCAGGCTGGTCTAGTTACAAGCCATATCCACAGTGACTGTTGAACAAATGCTTTCAGTGCTGACAAAATGTAGACTGAGCTGACAAATCTGTACGCATCAGGAGAAGATATCCTTCTCTAGCTTTGAGAAGAGAGATCTACAGGAGTAAGGTTTATAGGATTTTCCTTATCCACCATCCAAAAGGATATATTGTAATTTTTGATACCATATGAATTCTTTAATATTAAATGCTAGTACAATATCTTGATAAATCAAAAGTGGATAGATAAAACAATTTGCTAAACTTCTTGTTAAATGCACAACTCTGTTGAACATTACCTCTTTATGAGGGCAGACATGCTTCAGTAGTTCAGATGACCTTGTGTGCCATCTTTATTTGAAGTCCATTGTGAGTAAAGAAATAAGCACAGAACCTGGCGCTTTGCATTGCTACATGTGGAGTTGCCCTGCTCAAAACAGGCCTATGTGCACAAAATGTACATTTCAATTAGTTCATTTCGAATTTTGACTGAACTGTATCCAGATCATATCACAAGCTAGAGTTTTGCAAGGTTGGCTAAAAGCTTTGGAAGAGTTACTATACAGTCACTCAGATATGTATTATGAGGTACCTGTGGTATATCTGCTGGTAAATGTACTATTCGGTACACTCTTTATGTGTATATATGTAGGTATACTTATCCAATCCACAGTCCGAAAGACTCAAATCAGTCGGAACCTCTATTAGGTAGATAGGCAATCTACTGAGAGGGGTCACAAACTGTGTGTGTGTGTGTGTGTGTGTGTGTGTGTGTGTGTGTGTGTGTGTGTGTGTGTGTGTGTGTGTGTGTGTGTGTGTGTGTGTGTGTGTGTGAAGAGAGAGAGAGAGAGAGAGAGAGAGAGAGAGAGAGAGAGAGAGAGAGAGAGAGAGATGGTAAAGAGGTATTAGGTGCAGGAGTTTAATCCTGTAACTCGTCCTCATCACCAGTCTATTGTGTCTTAATTGGAGTCTCCTCCTGTGTGCCTGTGTGTGTGTGTGTGTAGTTGTACGCAAATGTATTGTCCTCTACACCCTTCACTGGGATGGTGACAGTTTCAGGTCCTCCCCAAAGGGTCACGACAGTAACACACACCATGTCTTGTCCCCAAGAGGCAGAGATAACCTACACTCTGTACAGAAGCATCCCATTCGAAAACTATCGCACACATGGTCCCATTATAACCTCTTACCCTTTTAAAGTATGCATAATGTGTTGAAGGGAACTCAACAAATGTATTACAGTCTATTATTGTCATTACACACTTCAAAATATTACAATAATAGTAATAAAAAGCAGTAATGTTACAAACACTGGAATATGGCTGTTAATGGCAGAGAGACATGATTTAAACTGACATAAAACTTTTTGTCAAGCCTACTTTTACACAAAAAATGTATAATTTATATACTACAGTTAGTCCAAGTCTTGCACAACATTACAAAATAACCATATTAAATGCAATCTATTAGTTTCTACAGGTTGCTGAATTGGTCTCCTAAACCAAATAACATCAAGGCATAGACCAGTAGACAGTTGTTTTATTATCAAATTAATTATTTTGATATGTTAAGAAAACAATAGAATCATATTTAGATAATGGTAGTGGAGAAATTGCAACCATGTTTTTTGACTTTCGTAGAATTTGCCTATTTGCTTTACAAATTTAAGTATAATCTGTGGTTCTGGCAAAAGGCTCAAGAGCTCTGAATAAGTTTAACAGAAAAAATAACTCTCCTTCCTTCTCTGCTCCTGAAGCAATGTGTTAATAGGGTGGAACAGTGTGTCTTTAAAGCTATTTCTATCTCATTTACAGAGCCAGGACTGTGTATGAACACCAGATTTTTTAACACAAATAAAGAACAAACTGCTAGAGGATGGAACAAGATGGATACTACATTTAAAATGTGGATTGCAGATTAGACAAATGCCTTTCCAGTAGCAAACTAACAACTGTAGATGACAGTTTTAAAATATATTTTCTTCTGAAAAAGATATATAGTTTTGATGTAATTAAACAGGACCATGAGAAGTACAGTCTACCTGCACTAATTCACAGTTTGTTTCAGCATATAGTAAACAGGTAAGTTATGGTTCACTATGCTGAAGTAGGGTTTTTTATAAGTTACAGAGCTAAAGTGCAACCACAAAATAATGTGTTGAGTGTGGAGTAGTGCAAAGAGGAATAAGTAGCCCAGAACATCCAACCCTACTAACACCACTATAACCTCCACAGACGCAGCCTCCTCCATGCTATTACTGTCCTGAGTAATTCTGAATTCCCTGTCGAAATCCTCCTGGGCTGGTTAAGAACTTTGTCAAGGAACACTCTGTAGCAGGTTCACATCCCAGAGGATAGGATCAGACGTGAACTGTGCGACAAAGGACCACAGGCAAATGATGTCCTCTCTTTACTGTCCTCCTTTCATCTTAAGCAAGTCCTCTGCCAGGACCTTTGACCTCTATCAGAGCCTTTTTAACCTCACTAAACAGCCCACAAAGCAAGTCAGTCGTAGCCTATTTAGTGGGGATGTTATTACTATGCCTAGATTTTTGCATGTTTTTCAACACTGACAACACAGAAAACGCAATATGTAAATGATACATGGAACTGAAGGTAAATGTTTTCAAGAAAGCCTTTTGCAGGTCTCACCATACTGAACTCCTAACAAATTATTCCTAAATGTGTATTTTTGTTCTAATTCTTATATATATTATAGTCATAGTCAGACTTTGGCGAGCCAAGCAGCAACTTTTGAAAAGAGGTTTTCAGTAACAGGTGAATGTCTAAAAGATATGAAATATATTTTTAAAAATTAATATCTGTGCAATAGACCAGAATAAAAATGTGGCTATGGTTGACAGATTCCACATAAATGTCTTTACTGCGCACCGATAAATATGTGATGACACTTGGGCTGGCATTGATTTTTAATTGAGCATAATGATGAGCAGTGAAGTAGGATTAGTGTGCTATTTATTACCCAGATATGTTATGTAGTCATTCCCCATGGGTATTAAATTAAATGTAATTATGGCTACAGTGCATTTTTTAAGTCTGTGTGTTGTTTAGCTGGACTTTAGTCAAGGTGTGAAAAACGGTCATGATTGTATTATTGTTAGCAATTTAGTTTTTAGGCCTATGGGTTAGCAGTTACCTTAGCTGGGCAGGAATTCTGGGTTGAGGACAGGCTTATCCCTTGCGGAGCTCACTATTCAGGTCCAGTTCTTTATTTTAGGCTTGTCTTGCAGGCACGGATACACACAGCTCTGCATTTAGACCCCATTACAGTTGGGAACACGCACACATTATATTATATATATATATTAAAAAAAATGTATATATATATATATATATACTGCCTTGTCTCTAGACACCATTCCTCTTTGGCTTATTGAGGGGTGCACTGTTCCATGAAGGAGGAGGGAGTGAGAAATATATGTTTGGAACACCACTGTACTCTGTTCAGCACGCTGCAGTTTAGGGTTGTGTGTGTGTGTGTGTGCGTGTGTGTTTGTTAATAGATTGACAGGCCATGGTCACTGATCCCCCACGCTCTCAGCAGGTGAAGTGGTTTCTAATTAGACTAATTGGAGATGGAAGAAAACGATCGTCGCTGGAGGGAGGAGGTTGCTTATCCCTCTGTCCATCTCTCTCTATATGATATTCATTCTCCCCATCTCTCCCCTCCAGGTTCGCTTTCTCTTCCTTTCATTCACGCTCATCGTCAGCATTGTGATCGCAGCTCCGCCTCACCTTCATCACGGACGTCATCATCAGCACTGGGCCACTATCACTACAATCATCATCATCGTCATCATCATCGTTGTCGTCTGCCTGTCCTTACCCTGGCCAGCCTGCTCACACCTTCACTTGATCTGGCCGATTCGCTTTCATTGTGTCTGTCAGTCTCGCTCTCATCCCTACCTCTCTTGTTGACCCCCACGTGCTCCTTGTCCTCCCCTCCCTCGTGATGTTCCCCTCTCTTTCCCTCCCTCCTGCTCTCTCTCTCTCCTCTCCCTCTCTCTATGTATGCCTTTTTCTGTCCATTCACTCTTCGTCTTTGTGTCTTTCTCTCTCTGTCTATTGCTGAACTCATAGTTCCTCTCCCCTGGGATCTACTCAATGCACTAACAGACACTGGGGATAATAGACAGTGAGGGCACATGGCGAAATGAGACAGGGGGAGTTGGGGGGGATGAGACGTCGGAGTTGGCATTATTGTTTGACATTTCTTACCAAATGTAGCTGACCACATACAAAGATAGACATATAAACATATGATATGTAGACAAGGTGTTGTTTGTATGTATGTGCATATGTGTTTGTGGTTTATGTGTGTTGCCACCTGCCAGCAGACAAAACAAAACATACCTGTGACTTTCTGGTGACCTCAGTGTCGCTGTAATGTACATGATGTCCACATAGAAAAAAACCTAAAGTACTCTATCTCCCTTTCTCTCTCTGAAGCCACCCCTCCCCACACACACACACAAACAGACACACACACAGACACACACACACACACACACACACACACACACACACACACACACACACACACACACACACACACACACACACACACTGTACTTCAATGTGTCATGATGGATTTGTCTGGGATGAAGTAAAATGCTGTCAGTAAATACTGGCCTGTCAGACACCAAGGAGACACTGTCCTTTCCACGGCTGGCTTTTCTCAAAGTTCATCTTTAGAAGTCTGGTTTGGCTCCTAATACCCAAAATGTGCGTAGGTTCACAGTCAAACATAAATAAACAGTTGTGCACCTGTGTAAACCCTTAACTGGGGTGGACCTTGTATGCTTTTCCAAGTGTTTTTTTCATTATTAAGTGTGTTGTGTAGTTTTTGTCTTTTGTTTTGTTAAGTTGCAAAAACCTAAAGCATCAGAGGGGGTAAATGTATTCAACACCGACCATCCTCATCACTGTGGCACTGCAACTCCAGACATGTTTCTCATTTGTCTTGTAGTATTAGATGATATCGCCACATCCTAAAATCATTGTAGAATGTGGAAAATATTTCTTTATAAAAATTCAACATTAGAAAGAGTCCACTTGCAGTAAAGCATACCCATTTTAGTCTAACCAATCTAAAGTTTTGTTTCCAGTCTTGGATACCTCTGCCAATTGGAATAGATGACGAAATGATGAGTTTCAAAAAGACCGAATGGAGATGAGAATATACATTGTGGATCAGGATACATGTTTAACACAGAGAGATGAAAAGTAAGGTTATTGATTATTAGTATCACGATGTAAAGGTATACTAATGTAAAAATAATATAATGTGCTCTGTTTCTCAGCCATATTGCTCCTCCCTCTTATATGTTATCTCTGTATGTTCATATCCCAAGACCCTCATATCACGTATCCACACCACAAGCTTCCACACACATGCACAAGCATATGGGCCGCTTTTAAAAAATGATGAACGACCGCCTTATGAGGTCCAAGTAGGATGCCAGCTCTAGCTCCCCCGCTCAGAGGAAATTAAGTGCAACTGTCCTCTCTCCTTTCCAACACATGCCGAGTGAACCCTTCACCCTCTTTATTTGCCATTGACTAGGCCATCACACCTGCTAAATGCCCTACATACCACCATAGCAAGTGGAACAAGCCTCCCTGTGGCACTGACCATGACTGGCATCTGCTATTACTGATATTTTTTCATTCATAGATTCTGGTTTGATTTGAATGTGACTGCTTATTGTTGATATTTCCTATGACGTTGGTGTTATGTGACGTCAGTCAAAAGTTCTAAAAGTACTGCAGCCTTTGCACGGCACAGCAAGATGCCCTGAATAGAGATGTATGATACAAAAATGACTAAGCCTTGAAAACTACACCCACCCCATGTCTTATGTGCTTAATATCTAATTATTACCTGGAGTGCTGAGGGTGAAATCACAGTGGGTTTTGTGTGAGGGTGTGTGCTGTCACTGTTGCTTATGGTCAGAGTGTGTGTGTGTGTGTGTGTGTGTGTGTGTGTGTGGTGTGTGTGTGTGTGTGTGTGTGTGTGTGTGTGTGTGTGTGTGTGTGTGTGTGTGTGTGTGTGTGTGTGTGTGTGTGTGTGTGTGTGTGTGTGTGTGTGTGTGTGTTGGTGTGTCCTGCTGAGAGAAGCTAAGTCACAGGGGTAAAGTTGAAGGTCTGCATTTCTGAGTCTGTGTGTCAGTGTGTAGATGTGCTGGTGTGTGTGTGTGTGTGTGTGTGTGCGTGTGTGTGTGTGTGTGTGTGGGTGGGTGTGTGTAAGCCCCTGTGTATATGTATTAAGCTGCACACTGCTGCATGTCCTCATTGTCCTTGTCTGTGCAGATTAAGATGGCTGACCTTTCAGTGGAGTCCTGATAGTGCTGTGTCATTCACCCCATTCTCCCCCAGCACTTCGCCTCCCTTAATCAGGATCTACCGAGTACTTCACAAGCTTTGATTTTCCTTTTATCATAATCGCCCTTCCACTATCCTGGGTAATTGTGCTCTTAATCATACAGCCACAGAGCATGGTGCTCAGTGAGAGAGAACGGAAGTCGAATGGCATGTCCAAACTTTTATGCTTGCCTCCACTTCATTCCAGCGCTCAACTTAGTGGAAACTCTGGAACCACCTTATCATAGGCCGATATTTCTGCTATTTATTTAATTATTCCTTTATTTTAGCTAGTTGTCCTTATTTAAGACTTTCCAATCTTTGTATTGTGTTTATATTTATTGACAGTGTATCATACTCTAGTCTGTGTAACTGTAAATTGTGCAGGACAAATAAAGTATTCTAAATTGAACTGAACTGAATTGCATTGATTTGAATTAAATTGAATTATGTTGGATACTCATTAACATGCTGTAGTGTAGTCAAGTATATAAACACAGTTTAAATCTCAATTTAGTGTTCATTTTAGCACATTCATACACATCATTACCATGCCAAAGCCCCATGAACAGCTGACAGAGGCTCCGCAGTTAGGGCACGGAAGCAAAGAGGCTACTGCTATAACAATATAATTTGCTTTAGATCTGTAAGCTCTGCATTGGGAAATAGGCTATCGTATCGTATTGTATCATAATCGTATGCATACTGTAGGTCATGCTTTGGTGAACTGTAAGCGTCATTCTAGTTTAGTTTCACTTTAAACCCATTAGCCTTCAGACCACAGGTTACATAACTATGAGACCTGATATGACACCAATCACCATATGGACTTCATGTGTCTCTGTGTCCACGATGTCTGTGTGAGTGCAAGTGTGTGAGTTTGTGTGTGAAGTTATGAGACACATAGAAAGCTCACCCACATCAAATACATGAGTGCTCCACCATCACTGTGAGGACAAGACTCAGCTGTAACTCATCACTCTAAACACATCTGATGCTCACTATTACACACACACACACACACACACACACACACACGTACACAGAGTCACATATACCCAGTCACAAAGATAGGATGAGAGAGAGAGAGTATGACCATGCACAAAGTCACACAAAAATATAAAAGTAAATTAACTTCTCTATACAAAAACAAATACAAAAAGGAAACATGCAAAACTGTACAACTAATTAGTAGTAGTGTGGTAACGTTTTGAGTTTCTTTTATCCTATGGACGGTAAGTTATGACCGATAGACCTTGCTCTCATTTTGTATTTTTCTTTTTCAGTTTCTTTTTATAAATGGGCAAAAGAGGTTGTCACTTTGCATTCGTCCCTGTGTCCCCAAGAGGAGTGTCAGAGTGCTCCAAGCTTTTCTTGTCCTCAGTGTGTGTGCATCTGTGTGTGCATGTTTATGTGTGGTGTGTGAGAGGGAGTTGGACTGTGTGTCAATACTGTGTGTGTGTGTGTGTGTGTGTGTGTGTGTGTGTGTGTGTGTGTGTGTGTGAACTCTCCACCGGTATGTCGTTCTTTATGGCCTGCACTGGCACAGGGGGACACTTACAGAGGACAAAGACAACAGACATGCTACAAGGGACTGTTAATTTCTGTGCCATTTTCATTAGTTTAATTAAAGAGGACTTTAAATTGATTCACCGGTGAACTTGTAATTAGACTAGCAGCCATCTCACTCACATGAACCTCTGATCTGCACATCAGCTCTCTCATTCTGGCAATTCACAAAGGGCCACTACGCCCCTCTCTCCAGCAACTGCGCTTACTCCATGCAAAGTTAGCTTGGCTACGTTAGCAATAACATACCATAGCCAGCTGTGTGTGTGTGTGTGTGTGTGTGTGTGTGTGTGTGTGTGTGTGTGTGTGTGTGTGTCTGTGTCTGTGTGTGTGTGTGAGAGAGAGAGAGAATGGAGAAAGAGATAATTGCCATAGATGTAATTCAATTTAATTCAATGTCTGCATATTTGACAGCATAGATGTCCATTACATTTGGGGTCGTGTGTGTCTGTTGCAGGGGTGTTGAGAACGTGTGTGTTCTCAGCTTGAGTGTTGGATACGTGCAAACGTAACACGCGTGTGTGTGTGTTGTCTCAGTGGGTAATCTTGTTACCTCACTAATTATGCACCCATGATTATTTTTAGATTCTAGGTCGCCATGGCATCCTCGTGACCGGCGTGTAGAGTCGGTCTACTCCTAAAAAGCATCAGTGTGTGTGTGTGTGTGTGTGTGTGTGTGTGTGTGTGTGAGAGTGTGAGCATGCGCACGTGTATTCACATGTGTGTTTGTTTATGCACGTGTACCCACATCTTGGGACATATATTATTCCGGATGACAGCTAGAATTCTGTAGTGTTATCAGGAGTTGGTGTGTATGGGTGTGTGTGTGTGTGTGTGTGTGTGTGTGTGTGTGTGTGTGCATGGAGCTGACCTATGTAAATGAGGGGATGAGGTACACACACATACACACACACACACGTCAAGTGCAGACCAACACATCACTCATATGTCATTCATCTTCCCTCCATATTAGACACACACATAAACACAAACGGATGCACGACAGCACACAAACCCCCACAGGCATCCTGTATCCTACTGAACCAGCTCTGACGTCTGTCACCTACCCACTTCATGGGGGGATATTTATAGTTAATGATCCTCATCTACCCACATTCTTCTTACCTCTCTCCCTCACTCTCAGACACACACACACACACACACACCACACAACTAAATTCACAACACACATATACTCCAAGCTTGTGAGTCACTCTGCTTTGTGTGTGTGTGTGTGTGTGTGTGTGTGTGTGTGTGTGGCAGGGGGTACCTGTTCTCTTGATAATGCTGTGAGTGAGAGACTCTCTTTTATCCCACAGTGTGACATTTAAAAAGAGAGAAGGAGGGAGGGAGGAAAAGAGGAAAATGGAGGAAGAAGGAGTGTATTCTGTCCTTAAGCTGTCCTTTGTGGTTTACCTGACCTATCCATTTATTTATTAATTTCGTTATCATTCGTTGTTATTACATTTTCATGTCAGTTCTCTGCTGCCATAACCAAATGTCAAACGTGGATGATTTTGTGTAGGCTTCCTTAGAAAATCCACCTTACACATTACAGAAATTATGCTATGCTTGGCATTATAGTACATTACTGTGTGTGCCTGTGTCTGTGTTCATGTGTTTGTGTGTGTGGACGTGGGTGTGTGTGTGTGAGCGTGCGCATGCAAATGTCTGTGCCTGTCTGCCTGTGTGTGTGTGTATCTGTGTGTGTGTACTCACACGTATTTTGGCCAGGGCTAACCAAACCGACTGCTGTCATGGTTTGCTGAGTATCTGGATGACAACACAAGAGAGAGAGGAGATGTGACACAGAGATAGCACCAGGGAGAGAAAGAGAGAGAGATTTGTGGGACATGACCCGGGGTAAGTGGATTTCGGAAAGAGATAACTTCGACATCACCGCTGAACCATTCAAACATTCCCCCACTGAATAGTGGTTGTAGCAACAGCTCGTAACCTTCTCCTAAGAGTCTTTTACCTTAATGCCAACTCTTTAGAGATGCAAATGTAGACACAGGCATATGCACAGACACTGAGACATAAAGTAAGAGAAAGAGTAAGCGGGGCAATGGGTGAAGAGAGAGAGAAAGAGCAACTGGCTGTGGGAGACTTTTTCCATTTTTCGGTTAATGAAATTGGTCCTCCTTTCAGCCCCTCCTCTCTTTCATCCCTCGTTCCCTTTCAGCACACGCCTCTCCTTACTTTCACTCCACACATCGGCCCCACTCTTCTCCCTCTCTCTCTCTCTCTCTCTCTCTCTCCCCCTCTCTCTCTCACACACACACACACACACACACACACACACACACACACACAAATCCATACACAGACACACCACACACAAGGCAAAACGCCATGCCCACTCTGTAAACCTAACCACAGCATTGCAAGCTAGCCGCCATGAATTATTCACCTGTCCATTAATGAGTTTTCCATCGGGTTCCCCACAGTCCACGCACAACCAAAGACGCACCTACCTACGTGTATCCGCAGATACACACACCGCGTAAACACCCTACCATACACTTGTAAATCGGAAGTCTAAAAACAAAATTTAAATACAGAATGATTATTGGGAAGTTATTGTCAGTATGAAGAAGCTATAGCTAGCCAAGGGGTCCAATATATGTGTGTTTTTATGTGTGACGGGTATTATTTCTGATGTTTAATTTGTGATTTCTGATCTTCTGTCTCTGAGTCTCTCTCTGGCCATTATAATAAACAGAGCCATGTTTGTCCTATAATTACTGTTCTTCTCTCTCTCTCCTTCTCCTTCTCTCCATCTCCACCAGTATGCTGCTGCCTCTCTCTCCTGCACTCTTATCCGTCCTTTCCAGGCTGGTGGGAGAGTGTTGTGTTTCAAACCTGGATCGCGTGTCAATCACAAGCAGAATTTGCGTGTTTACTCACCATGCTTACCAAAAGCAGGCCAGCTGAAAATTTAATACACGTGTGTGTGTGTGTGTGTGTGTGTGTGTGTGTGTGTGTGTGTGTGTGTGTGTGTGTGAATTTTTCATGCCGTCGTCTTCAAGTTACCCATGAACACTCCCTGAATGACCCACGTTTGAGACCTGGTCTTACAGTCAACCTTAATCACTCTACACACATGCACAAATACACACACACACACACACACACACACACACACACACACACACACACACACACACACACACACAAGCAGTACACCCAGTTCAGAGTTGGAGTTCAAAGCAAAGGCACCCTGTAAAAGGACGTAGCTGCTCATCAGGGCAAGTAGGTCTTGTCACTGTTGCGGTGCTTCAGTGTCCAGTGCGCCGTTACATCATGACAGGTGAGGAGCCCAAGGACATTAGCGGAGCCCACCAAACACACAGTCTGCTAGAAGAGAGGGCTTTGCATACATTAATAAATCTCCAGACAGGTTCCTTTACACAAAACCACACTCGCATTACTCTTCCTATAGGCAGTCACTGGTGACATAAGCATGTGCATTGGCTAAGATGTGTTTAAATGATTTTATGCCTCCATACATATGCATGGAAAATACATATATGCATCTCTGTAAATCTCTTTGGATTATAGCGTCTGCTAAGTGTAATGTTATGTAATGTAATGCATACACACACATGCATACACACACACACACCCACGTATGTACACACACACATAGTGTGTGAACATCTACCCTAACTCCCTAATTCCCACAGGGTATTCACAGCAAGCCTTAAGTGTTTCAGCATAGAGATTATGCCAAGTAAGTATGTATGTTTGTTTGTGTGTGTGTGTGTGTGTGTGTGTGTGTGTGTGTGTGTGTGTGTGTGTGTGTGTGTGTGCGGGTGCATGCGCATGTGTGTGTGTGTTAACATTTAGATTGGCACACACATTGAGAGGTGGGGGGGGGGGCAACTTGTAAGCATGTAATGTGCCGGAGTGGAGATGTAAGAGGATGAGTCTTTCAGCCTTTAACCGGCTCTCAGTCTGGCCTTTCAGCATCAGTGGGACAGCCTGTGAGTCGCCGTCGCCGAGCACTGTCACTGATCATGGGGAACAATGTGTTACCAAAAAAGAATAGTCGCGGCTACACAGCCTGTTCAGCCCGTCAAATCCTGCGAGCAGAAATAAATGGAGAGGGCGAGAAAGAGGGAGACAGCAGAGTCCCTTTGCAAATTGCGTCTGTGGCGAGTAATTAAGTGCTTAGTCACCTAATGACAGTGCCGCAGCCGTGCTCAGCCTGATATTATGGCTCACATCTCTCTCTATCTCCCTCTCTCTCTTTCCTTTTCATCCCCAATGTCTCTCTGTCTCTCTGTTTCTCCTCTTTCTCTGTCATTCCCAAGATGGCTCATTCTGGTGAGCTCTGTGCTACCCACTCCTAAGACACAAGCACAGACCTCTGAAGGGAAGAGGGTTACCTGACTGTGCATATTTCAGTCTTTCTTGGTTCATCATCCTCTTTTTTTGTTGTTATCCTGTGAGACATGCTTGCTGTACACATATGTGTTCTTTCAGATCCAAATAAAAACAGGTTATAGGGTGGACCTGCTCTGGGACATCATCACCACTATATTTTACAATATCAGAAGTAGTATTTTAATGGCACTGTTTAAATGCTATTTTCATTGTTGTCTAATTAGGCCAATGGTAATGAAGCAGTCAAAATGTTCATCTGGATCTTGTTGCAGAGTCTGCCTCCACCTGGCAGTCCTTTTACCTTCCCTCAGTCTGCAGCTTCCAAGGACAACATGTAAGTCTCAAAATAAAAACTTGGAGAGATAAGCATAAAGAAAGAACGTCCATTTAAAATACTGCTAAATGCTCAGTCAGTATTTACTATGCTCACTTTCGATGTTGAAAAGTTTGCTTATCTTGATTTTATTTATCTGTTCGGACAGGGTTGCAAGGCAAACAGGCTTGATGTTTATCTAATACCGAAGAACTCGAGCCTCCTCATTAAGGCTGAGTAATCAGCCGAACGAGAGCGATTAAGGGCTTGATAATCAGGCTTGATTTACCAAAGGTGCGCGTGTGTCTGTGGGTCAGTGTGTGTGTGTGTGTGTGTGTGTGTGTGTGTGTGTGTGTGTGCGGTGCAGTATTGTGTCCCATGACACTCACCACTCTTCCTTCTTTGGGTTTCCCTTTAAAGTCTCTTCCCACCCCTTTTTCTTTTTCCACGCACTCTCTCTTTTTTTTCTCACGTCTTTTCTCTCCTCCTCTCCGAGGTCCATTTTCCTCCTTCTGCCCTGTGGGTCTGTCTTTGCTTTAATAATGCACACACACTCTGGAGGGACCGCAATGATGAATGACTTTCTCCTCCTCCTCCTCTTCTTCCTCCCCCTCTCCCTCTCTCATCTTGAAAGTTATTTATGATGGCTCAGAGTCAGGAGTCTCCAAACACACATACACACACACACACACACACACACACACACACACACACACACACACACACACGCACAACCATCTCATAGGGTCTAAAAGCAGCATTGTTTCTGCTATTATTTGATATCAGAGCAACTTTGGAAACGAGGCCAGCGAGTGTTTTTACCACAGCAGGGGGGCTCTTTCATTGTAGAAGGTTCCTTGGGCTCGGGCTAATTGGCGGAGGTGGACTCAAAAGGGACTTTTAATTTGAAGGTCGGGCTGTCCTGGGGCTAGCATTGATCAGTCATGTGTATGAGCCATGAGCCAGGGTGGCTCAGACGCAGATGGGTGGATGGGTGCAGGATAGGTGCTGTACCAGGGTGGGGGTTGGGGTTGACTAATGATTTAGCAAATACCTTGCTTATGCCACACACCAAATTTGTAACACTGTCTAAGGGTTTGGAGAACCCCATACAGGCAACCACACATACATGCATACATTTGTCAAGTGTCTTGGTCATACAACATAAAATGTTTTACTTCTGAAAGTATTTGTTTGATTGTATTCCAACTCTTTATAGAACGTTGCTTTCATTCAGTCTCTCCAAAGAGCTGAGAATGTTTCTCTTTAATGTTTTCAATAAAGAAGTTGCTCTTTAATGTTGTAACGCGTATGTGAGGTCAGCATTCAGCTTCAATCATGAATGGCTGTACAGAGTATCATTGCTTTACGTAAACTCCATTAACATGTGTGTGTGTATGCCTGTCACTGGCTGGGATCATTATTCAGTTTCCATGATGAATGGCTGTGAAGAATCTCATTGCTTTACGTAAACTCTATCCAGTGTCACTGGTGCGCGTGCGTGTGTGCGTGTGCGTGTGTGTGTGAGTGTGTGTGTGTGTGTGTGTGTGTGTGTGTGTGTCTGCCGTTATATGGAGTCATCATCCAGTTTCAATTGTGAATGGCTGTGCAGAATCTCATTGCTTTACGTAAACTCCATGTGTGTGTGTGTGTGTGTGTGTGTGTGTGTCTGCCATTAGTTAGTGACCCGAGCTATACCCTTCAGTCATTAGTAATGACACCCCTTGCAAACAGAGCGAAGAAAAAGAGAGAGACAGATGTACAGAGATAGAGAAAGAGAGAGAGAGAGAGAGAGAGAGAGAGAGAGAGGTATTGTGACACTGAATCTTAAGCCATCACATTGATTTGATCAAGTCTTACCTACAGTGCCCCTGACAGCAGCTCACGCAAGCCATGGGATCAGTGAGGCAGAAGATTTCTTGCACTTTATGTAAAGTGGTCAGAGGAAGGAAGTGCAGTGCTGGTCCCTTTTCCAATGAACACTCAGGCCTGAACTTCACCATGACAACATGTGTACAACTGTGCCACATGGAAATGGATAAACAATGACAACACCAAATTAACAATTAACAATGAATGAGTGTTCAAGGTATGCACACACAATTAGTATGAATGTATTTCCTCCAAACATGCATTATTGTTTTGATATCGTTCAGTTGAAATTGCTAATATAGTCCATATGACATGCTATCTTTGAATCCCTCCAGTCCAATCAGGTCACCCAGTCAACCCTATCATGACTGTAGGATTCTTAGTAAATAGGCTACTACTCTCTCACTTTATCACTCACCAGTTGGGGTGGAAATCCCAGCTTCAGAAAGTAAAAAACCCTGCCACATATTTGACCATGTCATTTTCTGGTCTAACTGATCCTCATTAGCAGACAAATAGTCAGACAGGTAAATCAGTTAAATAGTGAAATCACCTCTGTTTGGTTTGGAAGCAATACACTACATAGCACTTTCTGAGGCCGGGATCTTCACCTCTGTATATGCTGATTTTTTGGAATGCCTGAACTGACTCCATACATCAGTGTACGATGAATGACAAACGCATAAACGCATAAAAGGTGAAAGAGATGGTGAAGGCCTATAACAGCATTTCGTGTGACCAGATTAATCTACTGATTTACATAGTCTAGCAAAGCATGTCAACTGGATTTATAGGCTTCAACAGCCTTAGTGTTTTCAGTTTTGGCCATAGCCCTACTATAACTTGGGTCAACTTCGTTTACACTTTTAGGCCTACAGAGTTTGGCATGAAACCGTTGATGGCGCTGCTGTCATGGCGAAACTCTAATGGTAAGTTAGGCTACTCCCAGGTCTGTTTATAACCCTATGCTTAGAGCGCACACAAGTGGTGCTTTCCCTGCATTACACATTCTGTTTTTTTTTTACTTTCTTTTTTCTTTCTTTATATATATATACATATCTTCTTTTAAAAAAAAGAGCATCGCTCACAGACATTGCCTTACAAATTGTCTCAAGAGTAGGTCTATGAAAAATTTGAGTGCATGGAGGTGTTAACATTCCACCACCACTGATAGCCTACAACATGGGTGAGAAAGCTGTTGCTGGCTATTCAAATGAAAGAATAAATTAATTTGCGAAGACGATGCAGATAATCGCATTATTACAGCTTGACGAAGTAATGAGGCTGAATTTCAGATGAGGGTAGACGCGCCTTGTGTTGCTACGCGACATGAACACGGTCTCTATTAGCAACACATCACCCGGATGTTGACAAAACATTGTAGTTTTTATGGGTCTCTACAGTTGAATGGTAGGCTATACAACAGCATTAACTGAATAGCCTATTCAGTGACTAGTCAGACACAGACATGAACGTGACTTTGCAGCAGATCTTTAGTAATAAAACCACTTGCGACATAGATGCCCTGTACTGCTAACTTGTTAAAGAAAATAAGTTCTTTTTTGCTAGGTCAGACAGAAAAGTTTTTAGATCAACAGTGCTCGAAACAATGTCATCGCAAACTTAAATCTAGGCTATAAGCCAGTCAGAGCGTCATACAAATGCATCAACTTAATCATTGTTCTATTGAAAGTAGCCTGTACTGTCATAGAATCTATCCGAAGTCGTGACTAGTCCTGTAGCGCGGTTATGACAACCTCAACAGATGCCAAAAATCAGAGCAAACCAAGAAAGAAGAAGCACCATCCGAACCTGAGTCACAATGGAAACAGTGTGACGAACCAAAGGTAAGGACATTCTAAACTCTAAAGAATGTATGTGTTTCTCGCAGACACAACAGAGAAGCATGAATAGCGGGGAGAAGTAGAGTTTCTTGGTTTAACCAACTCCGACTATTTTGTAGCTGCTCTGTTGTCTCCTGCGACCTTCTAAAATGGATCGCATTCAACAGGTAACGTCAGCTGTTAGAATTCAGAAAATAATGGTGTCTTGGTAGTCCAGGCTATCTTATTTCTGTTCTCGCGCTGTGCATTGTGGATGCCGCAACGCGTGGGCTGATCAGCTTAACGCTTCGCTACTCGAAGTCATTAAAAACTCTGTGTTGTCCTTAGATGGAGGATGATTCTCTCCACAACATGAGTCTTGCCAGAGGACTTCCGCCGCTTCCCCAGTCGTCCACAGATCAACCATCGGAGCTTTATCAGGTGTGTGTGTGTGTGTGTGTGTGTTTGCGCGCGCGTGCGCGCGTTCGTGAGAGAGAGTCAGAGAGACAGAGAGAAAGATGAGGGGTGAAAGAGGGAGAAACAGAGAGAGTGAAAGAGAGCAAGATAGCTACACCATGATGTAAGGTTTGTGTTATCTTGTGAATAAAATGTTCATCTTTTGTCTCCTGATGCATGTATAGCCATCAGAATCATGTCAAAGAATTTGGGGATGTCTGAAAAGACAGAAACCTTTTAACAGTCTCTTGTATTTCCTCTAGATTGTGATGAGGCACAGCCAGCACCCACCTCTGCTCCAGCCAAGCTCATGGACCCAGGCCGCCCCCTTCAAGGAGCTAAGGCACCACCGTTCACCATCAGACTCTATCGCCAACAACTACAGCCCCAGTGCACGCCACCTGCGCACCTCGAATCTCCTGCGGAGAGCACCAGGAGACTCTGCTGACTCCGCTTGTATCCATCATATCAAAAGCAAAATATTCAGTTTAGCCAAAAAACATTTTGTACACTTGACAAATTGTATAAAGTAGAGTTGAGATTTGGGGATTTTAAGGAGATAACTTTAAAAACTGTTAAAACTAAACATTTAAACTGTCGCTAGTCTTTCTCTCCAAGAACACAATTTGTCAGTCTGCAAATATTTTTTTACTACACTGTACATAACATAAATCCTGGTTGTACTTCTTAGTATCCTTATCAGACAGCACAGCATCTTCCCAGACTGAAAGTAGACAGAGACTCAGTTCAAGGTATGAAGTATGTGTTTTCAAATGCTTCATAGATTTAAACCACATCTAAACATAGTATGAAAATGTAAACAATTGCTGATCCCAAAATGTTCACTTGTTCACTATAATGTGCACTATGTAGGGAACAAAACAACTTACACCCTTGGAAGTGCACTATATTGTGAACAAGTAAACATTTTGGACACAGCCAGAGTTATTTGCCTTTTCTTCCCAATCCGGTATCTTAGCAGGTGCCCCCCACACAAGCAGCCCCCTACTGCATCCAGCAGCCGTCCAATGACGCCTCAGGAGCAACTGGACATCATGCACAGGCAGGAGCAAAGGGACTGGAGCAGTCACAGCGAACCCTCAGAGAAAGACCTGGAGGTTTGGGACTTCTGGGACTAACACATCTGCCTTCAGCTCTCTTTTCATTCCTGTTTCTAAAGTTTCTAATTTGCTTATCTCAGAGGAGCAGAACATTTGTGTGACTTGTGTGTGGTGTGTGTGTGTGCATGTGTTTGTGTATGTTTGTGTGTGTGCAGAGGTACGTTTACTACATCACCAAAGGTGTCCACAGCTCCATGCTGGCTCCTCCACCATCCCAGCAGATGCAGAACATCCTCCAGCTCGTGCCTGGCCACTTGCGGAACACCACCCGAGAAGTCGTGCAGCTGGAGGAACATCTGCAGCAGGAGGTGGAGAAAGACTACGACTACAGCCTCCGCAAGAGCATTGGTTCGTCCCCAAGAGTCTGAATTCCTCTCAAAACAAGTTGTTGTATATAGTTGAGAACATGTTTTTAGTTAGATTTGCCTATATTTTCTCCAGGATCAATGAAGTATCTATCTATCTATCTATCTATCTATCTATCTATCTATCTATCTATCTATCTATCTGTCTGTCTGTCTTTCTTCTGTCTTTCTTTCTTTCTTTCTTTCTTTCTTTCTTTCTTTCTTTCTTTCCGTAATCCTGGTGTCTGACTCTGTGACCTCATACTAGGAATCCATTGATTTTTTGAGAAAACATATTTTCTTGGACTATAAGACCTTAATCAGCTTATATGTGTATCTGTATGTGTGTTTGTGTACATGTTGTGTTTTGCAGTGGACTATATCCTCCAGGACCCTTGTGAGCGTGAGCGTGTGTTCATTTTTAATGTGCCGCAGCCGTTTCCACGTCGGGTGATCCGTGGGCCGGTGCCATGGTCTAGAACTTTCCGTCAGGCTCACCATTGGCACACCCAGCACCTGTTCACCATGAACCCCATGATGTTCCACCTACAGGACCTCTGGGTCAACAGGTGTATATGTGCACATGTCTATACACAAAATGTCTTATGGAGACCAATGAACATTATCAAACAGTAGTGTGGAGAGGAAGGAGTCAAAAGTAGCAGCTCTGTGTGCCATGTAACAGAGAAACAGGAGAATGTAATTACAGATGGGGGTGTGTTTGTCAGGGTGTGTGTGTGCGTATGTGTGTATGAGTGCGTGTGCTTGCATGTGTAAAGCTCAGATCCCTGTAGACAGGAGGGGGATTTGAGTTCGGCCTATCATGTGTCAGATCCGGTTTCAGATTGTCAGTTTGCGACCCTCCCCTCCCTTTCCTGCTCTGACTCCAGCAGGCTTGATTAGTGGACAGTGGACACATTTCAGCACAGTAATGTGGAACTGATTAGTGATGATGAAATTATGTGATCATGGTTTTCATAATAACACTGGGGTTGTCTCTCTCTCTTGCTCTCTCTTGACCCCCATGTACATACATATTTTGTAGTTTTGCAACACTGCGGTTTGTGTCTCTTCATGACCTGTGCTCTGCCAATCTGCCACTGCTGCCGGAGGAGTTTGAGGAGGTGGTGCATAAGCAGTGCCAAGTTACCAGAGAGCATCTGCTGGAGATGTGAGTGGGGGTGACTTCTGATGTGTTTCTCCTAAAACCACCTTAGAAGAAAAAGAGTACAAATGGACCATTTTCAGCTCTGAAGTTGAATTTAAATTGGATGTATGGCTTCACTGGACACTGTTTCTTAGAAGTTTAATTTAGGAAGTATGAGACAGAGACAAGGACAAACACAAAAACATCTTGCTGAATTCAGAATTGTTTCTCCTTAAACCTGCTTAGGAAAAGTAGACACAAATCAAGCTTAATATAAGTGTTTCATTGCTTCTGAAAGACAAGTCAAAACAGTTCTTAGAACCAAAATGTTACTCTGGGAACATATGGATAGAGAATTGTTGAATGACAGACGAGGGGAACTTAGAAAGACAAAATGTGAACAGAAAGGAGAGGGGCAAAAATGATAGCAGAGACCAAAAAGATCACTTGTAATGTTACCTCAGAGCACAGAGCCTGTGGGACAGGTTGCACCAAACTCACACTCACGAAAACAAGGACACTCCCTAAGTTGATTATCTTCCTGGGAGACCATTGTTTCCTTACTGTTTGTATCTACTAGCAACTCTCCAATATAGTGGTGTGAGGTGGGTGAGGTTTCAACCTCAGATATGCTTTTCACAAGCTCCTCTTCAAACTGTGATTACGTAAAATGACATTTCACCCACCCTGCTATCGTTACACAATGAACACAGCTGACTGTATGGACAAGGGCTTAAAATTATGCAAGGTTAGATAACTTTAATGAGCTGTGAAAATATATGTATGTTTAATGTTCACCTTCTGCTACATAAACAGTTGTAGAGTGTTTACCGAGGTTCATGGCTTTGCCTCAAGAAGGTGTGTGTGTGTGTGTGTGTGTGTGTGTGTGTGTGTGTGTGTGTGTGTCTGTCTGTCTGTCTGTGTATGCATGTGTGTGTGTGTGTGTGTTTACAGGTGGCTCCCGCGATGTGCTTCTCTGTTTCTGAACTTTAAGGAGCACTGGGTGAAGCTGGTGCCCCAGAGTAAGTATGCCGTGCCCGTGAGCGCTCAGGAGTTCTTCAGCTGTGTGGCAGCACTCATGTCCAAGCAGCTACGCAGCCTGGTCATCGCCTCACTACAGGACCTGCTCAGCTTCCTGTCACCCTACCAGGTAAGAATATGAACACACACGCATGCACAAACACAGACACACACACACACACACACACACACACACACACACACACACACACACAAACTAGGTAATAAAGTAACATACCCTACAGGCTCATATTTAGACAAGATTACATGATCACCAGATACCATTCCCTACCTGTCTCTACAGCTCTTAAACTATATTGCCCTCTCTCAGTACTGACTAGGGTTGCAAAATTTTGGGAATTTCTAAAGTTGGAAATTTTCCATGGGAATTAGCAGAAATGTATGCGAATTAACGGAATTAACCATATACCACCCCCTACATGCATTGTGAATTCCTCCATCATATGTACAATGATTTCTAGAATTCTGAACTACTAAAGCTACTTTTCTGAGCCCACAACACAGATACAATGTTCATGTTTACATTGTTCAGTAACAGAAGTGATTGTTCGCTGAACGAATTAAGCATTTATAAAGTTGTACTTACAAATAAATCTGAGTCACATTTTTTAATTGTATAGTATCCTTTTGCAACAATGCTTATGACAAAAATACTCATGTTTTTTTTAATCATCCCAAATTTACACTTAATTCCTGTTAATTTCCATGAATTCTCAATATTCCCATAATTACTGTGGAAAGTTTCCATTGAAAAATTACGGAAATTTACTGGAAAATTTAGGCCATACTCTACTGCTGTGGCATAGTGAAGCATCAATGCACTGACATGCATATCTGTCTGTCACTTTTCTGTTCATTTTGTCTTTCTCTCCCTCTCTGTTTATCCTTCTCCAATCTTTTACTCTGGTTCTCTCTCTCTCTCTCTCTCTCTCTCTCTCTCTCTCTCTCTCTCTCTCTCTCTCTCTCTTTCTTTGTCTCACTGTCTTTCTCTCCCCTGTAGAAGGGTAATGATTTTGAAGAGGAGTATGATGACCTGGCGTTCATCCAGCCACAGATGCTGCTGGTGAGGCTGAAGGTGGATGAGCCTCGCATCACCTTCCAGCCCAGTCTGGAGCAGTGCTGGGATCTCATCCACAACGCTTTCAATAAGATCATAGAGAGCTCACACAACCTGCCTCGGGTATGCTTTTACATACATGCATATACTATACATACATTTACGTATATGTTCTTACTTACATAGACAAACATCTCAGCTAAGCTTAATTGATGAGTAGATTGTTTGCATACATGGACATTTGACAGCTGGAAAGCCAACTGTTTCCTGAGATCCAAGGACAGAATCTTACAATCCGCTCAGTGAGGCCAGATGAAGCACTCGTTACAGACCTAATTTATCGTGCCAGAGAGATCTTCGACAACAACACTGTTGGACCACAGAGGTACATTAATTTCTACTCTGTATATCACTGTTTAAAACTGTGTGCATAAAAAAACATGAAATAAAAATGTGACCTAGGAGTCAAGTACACTTAGGAGATGAAGTATGACAAGCATTGTAATGTGCAGGTATTTGGATGTGTACAAAAAGTACAACAGTCTGCTGGATAATTCTGCTAAACAGGACATCTTGACATTCCTAAAGGAGAAACACTCACTGCAGGGTTTTACCAAGGTAGGCACTGATGCAAATGTACACCATTTTTTTTAACTTAAAAGCTGTGGTCAGTATGGGCTGAATATATGTGTCTGATCCAGAGAAGTCTGGTGTGAATCAGTCCTGTTGTTCGAGGTCACCAAGTGCTGTCTGAAGGGGGAAAAAAACATTGAAACAGTATAGACTAAACAGCAAACCGGCAGCTAACAAACTAAATGGGGCATTAAGAAAAGAAATTGATAGTCAGTTTCTATGCCCCATTCAGTTAGTGTTGGCTACCACTTTATTAATCAGTCTATGTTGCATTAAATTTTGTTTTTTCCTACCAACAGCATTCTGCAACTTTGAACAACAGGTCTATGATTTATTTACACTGAAGTTCTCATTTAATGCATGTCTCTGATTCAGAAAATCAGTGCTATCCAGCAACTGTGGGAGGACATCGCTTCTCTCCGTGTCACAGTTCCTCTGTCGCTGTTCTGTCTGGATGCTGTCCGCCTGAACGATGACCTGTGTGACCGTGCCCAACGCCTCAAGGATCGCCTCATCACACACACGCTGGACGAGAACCGGACGCTGAACAAGAGGTGAGACAGTGCTCAGTGCTCGTTGACATCCAGTCATTGGGAGGTCAAAGGCAGGATTACATTTACTGCATAAGTCAGGGACTCCAGAAACCACAGAAGAGTAGCCATAGAAGTCAGTGAACTGATATTCCTAATACTACATTACTCAGATATCATTGCACTATTGACCTGTGCCACTTTGTACCACAATTTCTATGAAACTTTGTATCACAATTTTAGAAAAGAATCTCTAGGAAACTTTGTATTACAATTTCTATGAAAAGGAAACAGTAGTGTAACACTGTACTTGAAAAAGCACCGCCTTCAATAAAAAACTGATGAAAGTGTGATGATCTAAGCTTCAGTATCTTGGTTAAATTCGTGACGTCCATCAAACACACATTGTTAACTCTATATTACCCTTCAGAATGTCCTATGCTCTTTTGTGGCCTTTGCCAGCAACCAAATCCAGTTACTCTTAGTTATCAACTGTTGCTTGAAAGACTACAGCTGACCTTTGCTCTGCTCTCTGTTTGTGTGCAGCATCTGCCACCGCTTTGATGAGATCGTGGAGACTATTACTAGCGTTCCCACCACCACCGAGGAGCTGGTGGAGCTCAACCAGTTCCTCAAACACACCAGCGAGGTCACCGTGCACACACTGCAGGCCGAGATCGACGAGGCCTCCAATAGACTCATCTTCTTACTGGACTGTGCCACACTACCTGGTATGAGGTTTGGTTAGGGTGTGACTGCAAAATGGCTTGGTGTAATGTTTATTACAAGGTTACCATAATTTTCTCTTCTTTTCCCTGCCTTTTTCTTTTTCTTCCTTTTTCAGTGGAGGATCTGAAGCTAAACAGCACTGTGTTCCACTGGCCAGAGCAGATCCAGTGTGTGTTTGAGGTCAGCAAGGGCCGTCTGACCTCCAGGAGAGAGCAGGCAGAGGAGTTTCTGCAGAAGAGGTAAGCAAACACACATGCACACACACGCACACACACACACACGCACACGCACACACACACACATACACAATTAAATACCAAGGAAAAGACTCCCCACCGCGCAAGTGTGTGTGTGTTGTTTTACATTTAATTTTGTTCTTGTGTATGTTTGTATGTCAGGCTGGTGGAGTTTGAGCACGTGTTGCAGACCATGTGTAAGGAGGTGGAGGCCTTCAAGAAGAAGGAGATGATGAGTCTGGAGGAGATGAAGAGCAACGTGGAGAAACTCAGTGAGCTCCAGCTGGCACTTAACTCAGCCATATCTGAACTTGAGGTATGCACACACACACACACACACACACACACACACACCAGTGGCAACCTGTATTCAGAAGCTACAAACCAATTCCTCCTCACCTGGTTCTGTATGTGTGGTCAACACAGATGATTTCTTATACTTGTATACCCAACTTAAGATATGTGATTAGAATCAGCTGATCTGGTGAACAGCTGGAACAAATGTGTGGTACTGGATTGAAGCTACCGATGCTGCACGCAACACAACACAAAAACCATGTACACACTTACACACTCAAACAATGTGCACAGATACTGCATGTATTGTGTATGGGACAAATCATATAATACATGTGCATGTGTGTTTGTAGGACATCAATAAAGAAGAGTCCTTACTTGAGAAAGAACAGAGTCAGTTCCCTCAGCTGCAGGCAGTCATGAGTGCCAAGCAGCCTTACGACCAGCTCTGGGTCACCGCACTCAACTTCCACAACAAGTCAGACGTCTGGATGAAGGGTTAGGGCTACCCAAAAACAAACTCAGTATTTTAAGATAAGATAAGACTTTATTTATTCCAAGGGAAATGTAATGTCTTAACAGTGACATGTTTATGCAAGTGTGTATTTCATGTGTGCTATGGTGTATGTCACTGATGGCTAGACGCCTGTGTAATTCTGTGTGTGTGTGTGTGTGTGTGTGTGTGTGTGTGTGTGCGTGTCTGTGTGTGTGTGTGTGTGCGTGTGCGTGTGCATGCGCGTATGTGTGTCTACCAGGCCCATTCTTGCACCTGAACGCTGAGCAGGTGTCCGAGGAGCTGGGCTCTATGTGGCGTCTGATGTACAAGCTCACCAAGAGCTTCTCCGAGCACCCAGCACCACGACGTGTAGCTGACAGCTTCAAGATGAAGATGGACAAGTTCAAGGTGCACCTGCCGCTCCTCACCACCATCTGCAACCCCGGGATGAAGGACAGACACTGGGACAAGGTAAGTGAAGCCCTCAAACAAGGTCAACTTCAGTAGTAGGATCACAACAGTGAGAGAGAGAAAAGGAGGAAGTAGAAGTAGAAGTCAGTACAGTGACATGTTGTTTGAAGCAAGTCAACAGATGCACAGTAGAAGACAGTAGAGAAAAGTAGTTCAATAAAATAAAGATCATAAAATGTACAACAGTATATTTAGCTAGAAAATATAAATCACATATACAAATGTACCTAAAATTTTACATGCTATAAATAAAGTTAATAAGTATTGCACAACAGCAAAGTAGTATTGCTCATAACTATTGCAGGAAGTGTGAAGTAATTTGTTGATTGGTTGATGGTACTTTGTACCTCTGATTTTTATGTGCTGTGTGCAGTGTTTCAACTGCTGTAGTCTTGTGATCCTACCTTTTCAGTGATAAAGGTTGGATCACAACACTGCTGCTATAGGAACACTGTACACAGCACATAAGATGCACAGTTTATACAAACAAAGTACCATCAAGCAGTACTTTGTCTTTCTATCTCTCTCCCTGTTATTTGCCCACTACTTGTGACTGACTATTTTGGTAACACTTTATTTGGATAGTCCACCCGCAAAGGCATTACACATGGTTTGTTGAAATTCAGTTTGATTTTCTTTACTGTTTACTGACTTAACCCTCACCTTCACCTAGTTGAATACTCCGTATCTGTCTATAGGACCATCCAAAGAAAGTGTGACCACTGTTTGATCCTTCAGTTGATCACAGTATCTATAATATCTATAGAGTATCCTCTTTAAATTTATAAGTTCTTAATTATTAATTTCTGTATTAATTAATTTGTGAAACAGAGCACTTTTTGTCATCATAGAAATTGACCTGCATAAAATTGCAGGTTGCTATGTCACGTTATGAAGATGTTGTGCTTCACCTTATGGAATCGGTTACGATGCTGGAAATGTTTTGGTCACAAGTTCAGGGCAAAATAGGGCTAATATTACCACTGAACAACTTCTACCGAGACCACCTTGTGAGACCACCACAGTTGTCATAGTAACATGCTGGATGGACGTCAGCTGGACAGCATCTTACCTGGTGGCATCTCACATTCCAGTGACGGGTTGTGCAGATGACCTCACCTGAGGGTTTGTGCTGTGTGTGTGTGTGTGCTGTTTGCAGATCAGTGGCATTGTGGGCTTCGATGTGAAACCAGACGCAGACACGTCGCTGCTCAATATGGTGGACCTGGGACTGTCCAAGTACTCTGACAAGTAAGGTGCACACATGCACACACACACACACACACACACACACACACAGAGAGAGAGAGAGAGAGAGAGAGAGAGAGAGAGAGAGAGAGAGAGAGAGAGAGAGAGAGAGAGAGAGAGAGAGAGAGAGAGAGAGACAGAGAGAGACAGAGAGAAATACTTAAGGCAAAACCACATCAAGTTGCTTTGCTTCTTTTCTATGTATTTGAACATGTCTGTGTGTGTTGTCAGGCTGGAAGAGATTGGAGCAGCTGCCAGTAAAGAGCACTCATTGGAAAAAGCCTTGGAGAAGATGAGGAAGGAATGGGCAGATTTACGACTCTGCTTTATGGAGTACAGAGACACGGTAATGAACACACACTCTCACAGCGCACACACACACAAACACACCCACAAACACAGATAGCACAGATAGCACACAATACACAATACACAACACACACACACACACACACACACACACACACACACACACAGATAGCACACAATACACAACACACACACACACACACACACACCACTGAAACACACACACACTCACTCAGACATACAGTAGCTGTATGGAAACATGCTCTTGTTCCAAAATCTGACAGGCGTGAGTTGTGCATTATTGAGTGTACTGTAACTGAAGCCGACAGCGTAATATCACACACTATCATGTTCCCGCACAGATCAGCTTCCATCATAAACGTTGCCATCAATCTGACACGATTATACTCAGGCTCGATGAGGCTGATGGCTGATGCTTGATTGTGATCAACACACACACACACACACACACACACACACACACATACACAGACACACACATACACATACACATACACATACACACACACACACACACACACACACACACACACACACACACACACACACACACACACACACACATTCACCATCCTTATTGTTTGACTATTCTTCACTCATGAAAGTGCACAAAATTAATTGTTTGTGTCTCTGCATGTGTGTTTGTAGGGCACAAGTATTGTGTCTGCGATCGATGATATCCAGGTGCTGCTTGATGACCACATCATAAAGACGCAGACCATGCGAGGCTCTCCTTTCATCAAGCCCATTGAGGCTGATTGCAAGGTAACACCACCATGTGCTACGGTCCAGCACTGACTGATGCACCACTGTACATGTACTGTAACAAGCTCCTAAACTCCATACTGCTGCACCCACCCGTGTGCCTGCAATAGCAAAATGTATCTATCTATCTAGCTTATCTATATTGACAACATTTTTAACTGCAGTACCACAGAGGGCTTATTACTTTCATATTGACCATGTTGGCTGGAAACCTCATTTTAACAAGTTGAAAAAACATATATTCTCTAAATAATTAAACTGTGTTGTCAAAGTTGGTATTATATCTTGACACATCAGCTTGCATGTTAAATATTTCCGAAATTCACAAACTGACATGAAGACTGAACTATAGTGTTTGATAATAATAATAATAATAATAATAATAAAAATAATAATATAAGAGGTTTTCTTCCAAAAACAGCAATATAAACACCATTGTGGTGGCCAGAGGCAGACATCCCGAGTTGAGGAAGTAAATGTCACATACTTACTATAGCCAAATCAGTGAACCAGCTGATCTCAATTAGCACAACTTTTCAGCCAGGTAGATGAGCTAATTAGTGAAAGAGTTTTAAGAGCACAGGCAGAAGGAATAACAAGCAGGGGTAAGAACAGCACATTTTATCTACATTACTTAAAACTTTAACTGAAGTAGCACAGAGGGCATATTGGGGGCAATTTATAATTCTCATGTAAATCAATCAATTAATTTTATATTAATTGGTCTCAATACACTGACAATAAAAACATAACATGAAAACAAAATTACATTAAATTAGACAAAACAACCAATAATATAACAATAATATAATAAAGCTTAAATAAACAAGTTGATGATAAACAACATAAAACAAATCATAAATAATAAGGTCATCATTTGAAATAACTGAAAATCACTTAAAACTAGAAAAGCACTCAGAGAGTGCAGACCTCCGCCAAGGCAGCTTAAGTCTCCACCTTATTGTCATTCTCACCTTAAGACATTAAAAGACATTAATCATGTTAAAACATTTTATTACTGGCGTAATAGTTAACTAGTGGGTTTGTTCACTCATGCTCACACAAACTTGGTTGGCTCTTCGGTGCAGGTGGGTTCGTTCACTCATGCTCACACGAACTTGGTTGGCTCTTCGGTGCAGGAAAGTACTTTATCTAATTTCCACTGGCAACATGAACTACTGGGTTGCTCACCACTACCGCTCTAACTCTCGTCTGTCTTTCACTGAACCCTCTAACCAAAAACTCAAGAACTCCTTGACCCGCAACAGGAGCCTCATTTCCGTACCAACCTATATTCCCGCCTTTCAAAATAAAAGTCTCTCTAGATTCCATGCTACACTGGTAACTTCACTGAATAAAAAATTCCTGGATCCAGATGGTTATCCGGATCACCACCAAAAACAAATCAGTTCTAAGTTAGCCCACTTCTGACCTATCCTGAAAATTTCATCAAAATCCATCCATAACTTTTCGAGTTATGCTGTTCACAAACAAACAGACAAACAAACAAACAAACAGACAAACAAACCAACGCCGTCGAAAACATAACCTCCTTGGCGGGGGTAATAAAAAGCATAGGGTAATCAACCATGAGGTAGTAAACTTTTTTTTAGGGAGCAGAGGAATTTGAAAAGAAGATGTGACTTTAATTTTAAAATCTCAGCTGTATTTGAATCTGTTATATTAATGTAATTGCGGTGCCATTACCAAAAAGGGTCTCATTGGCCATGATCTGTATGCTTGTATTTTCCGCCTCTGTCTCAGCAATGGGAGGAGAAGCTGCTGTCTATGCAGGACATACTGGATGCCATGCTGCGCTGCCAGGCCACCTGGCTCTACCTGGAGCCCATCTTCAGCTCTGAGGACATCATCGCACAGATGCCCGAAGAGGGACGCAAGTTTGGCATCGTGGACAGCTACTGGAAAGACATTATTTCTGAAGCAGTATGTATGTGTGTGTGTGTGTGTGTGTGTGTGTGTGTGTGTGTGTGTGTGTGAGAGAGAGAGAGACAGAGAGAGAGGTTGCCCCTAAGATTGTCAACAAAATGAAGTGTATTAACAAAAAGTGACATTGTAGACAGGTGTTGGAAAGACATCATTCCTGAAGCAGTATGTGTGTGTTCTATTTGCCTTAAATTGTCTATAAAAAATATGTTCATTTACAGAAAATAAATGTTGCTTATGTGTGGATGCATTGCAGTACATAAGTCCTACAGAAACAGAGTGACACATGGCTTGTTTGTGTGGTGTGTGTGTGTGTGTGTGTGTCTGTGTGTCTGTGTGTGTGTGTGTGTGTGTGTGTGTGTGTGTGTGTGTGTGTGTGTGTGTGTATTTGGTGTGTGCGTGTATGTGTGTCTGTGCCCATCTGTCTGTAGGTCAAGGACACACGTGTGCTGGTGGCCACTGCCCAGCCCAACATGCTGGCCCGCCTGCAGGAGTCGAACCTGTATCTGGAGGACATCCAGAAAGGCCTCAACACTTACTTGGAGCAGAAGAGGCTCTATTTCCCCAGGTGACAAAGATGCACCACACTGCAAATTTTGTTAATATTTGTACTATTTATACTGCTACTCTGGGTGTGCTGGTTGGTGCCTTGCCTGACAGCCTTTCCCTATCATGGTGTAAATGGATGAATGTGAGGCATTTCATGTAAAGCACTTTGGGTACTCTGCTGAGTACATGAATGCACTATGTAAATACAGTCCATTTACCAGTCCATTGCCATTTTAAATTGTTACAAATGTACTACATTATGTACAGTTTGTAACAATATGTAACATTATGCACTTACACTGTACCATAGGGTAAGGGTTAGGATTAAGTGGGTATGTACAGTTTGGGTACATAATATTACATGTTGTCAATTTTAGACCCCCCAAATAAAGCATTACCCCATTTTCTCACCATCTCATACTGGCCCTTGACTTTTCTTCACTACCAACAGGTTCTTTTTCCTATCTAATGATGAACTCCTGGAGATCCTCTCTGAGACTAAAGACCCACTGAGAGTTCAGCCACATCTGAAGAAATGTTTCGAGGGTATTGCTAAACTAGACTTCACTCCCGATCTGGAGATCATTGGCATGATAAGCTCAGAGAAGGAGACTGTGCCTTTCAGTAACTCAATCTTCCCTGCTCAAGCTAAGGTATGTTTGTATGTGCCAGGTTTTTTTTGTTGTTAATACTCTTGCCATTGGTATACATATCTTTTTAAATTAAAATGTATTGGTTGTCACACCTTAATTTTAATAGACATGCAATATTTTGATTATTGTACAACTTATTGTCACAACTCACAATTGGTTAATCTTAGCATTTTGGGGCAATATTGGATGAACCTCTATTTAGTATATATAGAAGCAAATGGTGTATACACTATGGACATGTAATACTGTTGCATAACGTTGGTGAAATATTTCAAATGAATAAATAATTAACCGTGTTCTCATGTGTTCCTATGCTGTAGGGAATGGTGGAGAAGTGGCTGCTCCAGGTTGAGAACATGATGTTGAAGAGTGTTAGAGATGTCATTTGCAAAGGAGTGGAGCAATACCCCCAGGTGTCTCTTTCTCTCTCTCTCTCTCTCTGGATTTGGCTTAACCTCAATCTTTGTCATTAATCAATGTTAATGTGATGTGTATGCACATAGGTACCTAGAAAGCGGTGGGTGTTGCAGTGGCCAGGACAGGTGGTTATTTGCGCATCCTCCATTTACTGGACCAGTGAAGTATCTGAAGCCATCCAGAACAACACACTGCCAGTGAGAACACACAAACACATTCTCACACAGACGCAAACGCATATGCACATAGCAAGCGCGCACGTGCACATGCACACGCACACGCACACACACACACACACACACACACACACACACACACACACACACACACACACACACACACACACAAAATCCACTACAACACATTATTCCGGGCAATAGAGCTGTCCTCCATGTCTGCAGCTAATAATTGGGTGTGATTCACACAGGCCTATGTGGAGAAGAGCAATGCCCAGATTGGTGAGATTGTAGAGCTTGTGAGAGGAAAGCTGTCAGGTGGAGCCAGACTGACTTTGGGCGCTCTAACTGTTATTGATGTCCATGGTAACTATTACTCCTCTCAAAACCTACACTAGGTTACATTTTTACACACATATACATGAGTGGGTTCAGGTGGTTAAATTCTCTATTTGAAAGAGTCATTCGTTATATGTATGCTACGTAGAGTCTGGCATTATACAATAAATGTAGTATATTACAATCAGAGTTGGACAAATTGGCTTTAGATACCCAGATTTTTTTAATCGTATGGGAATCAAACCTGTGACACTTCGATTCCAAGACTAACTCCCTAACCACTAGGTCACAATAAAAAAGTAATAGCATCTGGGTAATACCTGAGCCTAGCCATGTGATGATGAAGAGGTTTTTTCTGGTTGTGTGTAGCCCGTGATGTGGTGGCCAAGCTGGCTGAGGACCGCGTGTCCAGTCTGAACGACTTCCAATGGATCTCGCAGCTGCGCTACTACTGGGAGGAGGGGGAGTGTCTTCTGAGGATGATCACCACCTGTGTCACCTATGGCTACGAGTACCTGGGCAACTCAGCACGTCTGGTCATCACACCTCTCACTGACCGCTGCTACAGGTATACCCAAAACATTCAACCCATTCCATTCCACTTTGGATAAAATACATATAAAATTGCTATAGACTGAGCTTATTTGCCTTAACAGTATAAGCTATATATGTTTAAATGTTAAGTTTTTATGGCAGTGTTGCAGTTTGACTGCTTCTCAAGTAGCACAGAAACTTGCAAATGAACGACTTCTGGTCTGTTGCAGAACTCTGATGGGAGCTTTGAAGCTGAATCTGGGTGGAGCCCCTGAGGGTCCTGCTGGGACAGGGAAGACGGAGACCACCAAAGACTTGGCCAAGGCGCTTGCCAAACAGGTATTAACACAATATCTTCACCCATCACATTACCCTTTATGTGTATATATATATATATAGTAGAAATATTACATCATACCAATGAAGTCTGCTTAGACAGTTGTGGCTTCTACCTGTGGTATAATTATTATTTATCCAAAACTTTGTGTAACTACTCATGTAATTACAAAGTACCATTGTGGCTTCCTCTCTTCTCTCTGTCTATGGTTCTGTCTGTGTTTTGCTGTAGTGTGTGGTGTTTAACTGCTCCGATGGCCTGGACTACAAGGCCATGAGTAAGTTCTTTAAGGGGCTGGCACAGTCTGGAGCCTGGGCCTGCTTCGATGAGTTTAATCGAATTGAGGTGAGGAGGGCGGCCATGTTTGCGTTCTTTATTACATTGCCAAATGCAAAATGTTCCCTCATTAACCTTATCATGCACTATGTAGTGAATCAACCAATGTAACGGATGCACTATAGTGCACTATATTGTGAAGGAGGTATTTCAGGAAGAGCCTATGTGTTTGACTTTTTCTGTGTGCACATTGGTAGAATGAGCACCTCAAACACAAGTAGTGAGTCTGAGTTGGGTAATGTGGGACAGGCACCCCATATAGAGAATGTTACCGTCCATTCTTTACTAGAAATGCACATTCTTTTTGTCATGCCCATACTGGCCATGGCTGCTGTGATACCTGACAACATGCTATTAGATATGATGACATTGGTAATTGAGAAGGTTTGATTGACACACTATTCAGCCTGTCAATTACAACCTCTATTGCACTTTTCTGAAATATTGGACAAAAGTCTATCTGTGTTGACAGCAGTACTTGATTGGCAGCACTGATTGATCTGGCAAATAAAATAGTTCTGTGTTTTTATTTTCAATTAAGTACTGTCTGTCGAATAAAAAAGTAGGACAAAATCTTTCATTTGTGTGACATGGGACATTGACTAAAATTGCTGTACAGTATAACATAAAGTGGGCCAAGTAGTCACTCTACATGTTGGTGACATGCACAGGTGGAGGTGCTGTCAGTGGTGGCACAGCAGGTGCTGTGCATCCAGCAGGCTATAGCCCGCAACCTGAAGCGCTTCATGTTCGAAGGCACGGAGCTCTCTCTCAACCCAACCTGTTGCGTCTTCATCACCATGAACCCGGGCTATGCCGGCCGTGCGGAACTACCTGATAACCTCAAGGTAATTATCGTCAGTGTTCCACCCAGTCAATCAACACCAGCTGACCACACAAGTATGGAGTTTAGAGTTTGTTTGTGTTTTCCAGGCTCTCTTCCGCACAGTTGCAATGATGGTTCCAGACTATGGCCTGATTGGAGAGATCTCCCTCTACTCCATGGGTTTCATTCAGTCTCGAAGGTAACAAGCTGTCATTTAATTAACTCTTGGTCACTTTAAAATCTCCCAGTGTTAACAGCATCAACGGACAAGAGGAAAGTGCACTTCAGTAATTCATTAACTTGGTTTTTATGGCAGTTTGGCCCAGAAGATTGTGGCCACCTATCGGCTATGCTCAGAGCAGCTGTCCTCTCAGAGTCACTATGACTACGGGATGCGTGCGGTGAAATCGGTCCTGACTGCAGCGGGGAATCTCAAACTGAAGTACCCGGAGGTGGACGAGAGCGTGCTACTGCTCAGAGCCCTCATGGACGTCAACATGGCCAAGTTCCTTGCTCAGGATGTGCCACTCTTTCAGGTGTGTGTGTGTGTGTGTGATTAGACAAGCTTCATTTCTCTAAGAATATGCTATGTATTCATCTGGAGACAAAGATGCCATGTCTACCCATAACAACTATTACAGACACAAAGCATTTTCATTAATGCCTTGTGATCCAAATAAAGGTATCGAAGGGTGTGTGTGTGTATGTGTGTGTGTGTTAGAGTGGGAGGCAGAGGATATTAATGATATATTTGCCTGTGGACCTCTCTTCAGGGTATAATCTCAGATCTGTTCCCTGGAGTGGTCCTGCCCAAGCCTGACTATGACTTACTGCTGAAGGCCCTGGAGGACAACATCGCCAAAATCAACCTACAACCTGTGCCATGGTTCATTGGCAAAATCATACAGGTAGCACACTGTGGCCAAAACTACCAGCATTGCTTCACAATAAGGCATTTACTGTATATGTATAAACAGTATTTTATTTATCTTTGTCCTTCCCAGACTTTTGACTTGTGTGTATGTGTGTAATTGTGTTTGTGTGCATGTAGGTGTATGAGATGATGTTGGTGAGGCATGGTTTCATGATAGTGGGTGAGCCACTGGGAGGGAAGACCTCAGCCTATAAAGTACTGGCTGGAGCACTGGGGGACCTTTTTGAAGGTAGGCAGTCACACACAGCTACGTTCATCATACATCCTTTCTGTATATTTAAAGGGGTCCTTCCGTCAAAAACCACTTTTAGTAGCTCTATTTACATTGTGGTGGGTCACAACAAGCAGTATATGCACGCAGCATTCCAAGAAGTGAAATTCGATCCTCATGGTTTTACTGGTCATTGAAGGGTCAAGCTAACCAAAACGAGCGGATCAGAGCAGGCTAAACCTATCTACGTCACTAGGTCGTAAGCCCCGCCCAGAGCCATGTATGGCACGCTCACATCCCAGAGGAAGAACAGTGGACAGAAGCTAGGTGAGTGAAAGACAGCGAATTTGCCCAATCAGAGGTGCCTTATTGACACGTCATGGATATTCACGTGGGACACCGGAAAAGCCAGTCGTTCAACCACTAGACCTGTTCTAGCTTACAGAAAACAGCGTCAAACAAGAGAACTAGGGCATAATTTTTCACAGAAATGACGCACAATGCATTCAACCATAGTGGTGACACAGAAATATGAATATAAATAACGATGGAAGGACCCCTTTAAATATTAGTATAAATGTTTATATTGACTTTTACCAAAATGTATTGTGTTTCACTGAAAATTGCATTATAGCTGTTCATGACATGTGTGCTGGTATGTGTCATTCCTACCTTCAGCCAAACAGATGGAGGAGTTTGCTGTAGACTACCGCATCATCAACCCCAAAGCCATCACCATGGGCCAGCTGTACGGCTGCTTCGACCCGGTTAGTCACGAGTGGTCCGATGGTGTGCTGGCCACTTCTTTCCGTGAGCAGGCCCAATCCACCTCAGACAACCGCCAGTGGATCCTGTTTGACGGGCCCATCGATGCTGTCTGGATTGAGAACATGAACACTGTGCTAGACGACAATAAGAAGGTCAGTCAACACTACCTCTACAAAACTGCTTACCTTCTTCAGTTGCAAGCTTCACCGTAAGCTACTGTTTAGGTCTCCAAAAGTGTTACTGTGCCACATGTGTGCTGCTATGAAGATAGTAACTTTTTTTTCCTACCCCTTTTATAGTTGTGTCTGATGAGTGGTGAGATCATTCAGATGAGCTCAAAGATGAGTTTGATCTTTGAACCAGCAGATTTGGAGCAGGCCTCTCCAGCTACTGTCAGCAGGTAGCATATACATTAACATAATTAACATATCAGTGAACAATAACACACTGGGCTGTCCCCTGCTCACATCTGTGATGGGTTAAATACATGTGTGAGTTGTAAATTTTCTCATTGAGAGACTAATAAAGGAATACAGGGATTAAACTTTCAGAGGTAACAGCAAAAACTTTGCTAAATTGTAATGTAGGCCGTGAAAGATGTCCAGCCTAATGGTCTTATTTTGCTTGTGTGTGTGTGTGTGTGTGTATAGATGTGGTATGATTTACATGGAGCCCCATCAGCTTGGCTGGACCCCTCTTAGGGACTCCTACATGGACACACTCCCCAAGTGCCTCAGCGAGGAGCACAGAGAACTTGTGAGATTCTGGCTGAAACACACACACACAGACACATTCAAGCCTTTCATGTCACAAACAAGAGCATAAAGACCTGGTGAGATTCTTACGCACACATGTTAAGCCTTATTACACAGCTCACTGAAGTGTTACACAGAGTTCTGTTGAACTGAATTGGTTTATATTGATGTATAACAGGGCGTTGCTACTGTATGTATAACAGACTATTGTTAAGGTGGACTGCAGAAAAACAGAGGATATTGTTATGAAACTGCATTTTGAACCATACGATTTAACCCTTATAAGCATGAGCTATTGACACCTACACTCTCCTGGCTTTTGGTGTCCTCCCTGGTGAAGTTGATGTAGTTGTTGACTGAGTGAAATGGGCTCAGCAAAACGGAATTCTGCCCAGGCCAGAGCTTGCCCTTATTACAGAATTCCATTCTGCTGCCACTACTGAGATTCCTTGCACAGAACCGCATGAAAATTTCAATCATTGACAGTTTCCATATATTCCACTAATTTTGACTGGGAAATGTTTCTATTGACAATGTTTAATGGCCTCTTCATAATTTTAATAATAGGTCTATAGTTTAAAATGTTCTTGGCTGTGTTTTTGTAAAATAACTGTTTTTTAAACTACCCTTACATTTTAGCTGTCTTTAATTTGCTTTCAGAGTGTTGTCCAGAAAAATTAACCTATGTATCAAAAACTCTATGTCAGCTTTCCAAATCGCACAATAAACTCCTTCTAAATAAGCAACTCCTGCATCACTCTTTTGGGACTCATTCCATGATACTGACTGTCACACTGTACAGTATCCCTGACATACACATATTCATGCCTGTCTTGTCATAAGAGCGAGTCATGTCACTAATAACAGCCTTTTTTTTTTACAAAGATTACAGACTTGTTTGATTGGCTGCTGCAGCCAAGTCTGGACTTCATTTCCCATGAGTGCCGTTTCCTGGTGCAGACCTCCCCCATTCACCTTGCCTACAGCCTTATGCGTCTCTACACCTGCCTGTTGGGTGAGACACGGACAGACAGACACACAAGAGTCACTCAAGCAAACAACACAACATACACAGTTTGCACTTTTCACACCTTCAGATCTCTTAATAACAGTTAAAAGTTATTAAGGCTATTGCAAGGTCATGTGACATACTTAAATGTTTGTGTGTGTGTAACTACATACAGTATTTGCATGTGTGCTTGGGTGTATTTATTTGTATTTATGTTTGAATTACATGATGATGATTGATGATTACCTCATGTTTTAATATATTCTCTGTTTGTGTACTATATGTGCTTCAGCAACACTATTTAAATGGTCAAGCCAGTAAAGCTTATTAAAATAAATTGAATTGAATAACTGTGTTCTCTATTGAAAGATGAGATTGCTAAATCTGGCGAGGAGGGACAAGAACCCATGTCGAGTCAACAGGTAACCATGTGGCTGCAGGGCCTCTTCCTATTTGCTCTGGTGTGGAGTGTGGGCGGGACCATCAACGGCGACAGCAGGAAGAAGTTTGATGCATTCTTCCGGACCCTCATCTCAGGCACAGAGGCCAGTCATCCACGTCCCAAGAGCGTCAAACTCACCAAGAGCAACATCTTTCCAGAGAGAGGTCTGTCACAGACACACATCTATAGCATAACATAACAGCAACAGACCACAGGCAGACATGCCAGCTTCAGATAAGTTTAGGCCTTGCCACATATTAGTTTCAGGCAATTCACTGAACCAGCTGATCTTAATTAGTACCAATTTTTAGCCAGGTAGATAAGCTAATTAGAGAAATCACCTGTGTTAAGCACAGCACAGGTAGAATGAACACGATACAGGGCTTTTACTTTCTCAAGCCAAGTTGTCCACCTCTACAATACATGTTATATACAGAGTGTCCAAAAAGTTTCTTTACAATTAAAAAATTACAAAGGCAATTGATGAGATATCTTCATCAGACTTGTTCTATTGTACTCAGTGGTTTTCATGTTTTTTTGTACCTCATTTAATACACATCTATATGGTCGCCATTAGTCGCCATCAAGACGGTAGCACATCAAGGCGGTACTCAATTTCTTGCCATGTTTGCTGTTGCATAGCCTCATCAATGGTTGCAATCACATCTGTTATGTTTTGCTTTAGGTCAGTAATGTCCCGTATCTTTCTTCAATACACAATATCTTCAACATAACCTCACAGAAAGAAATCCACAGGTGTAATATCTGGTGAACATGGTGGCCATGGAATTGGTCCATCCCTTCCAATCCAATGGTCTGAAAATGTTTCATTGAGGAACTTATGAACATGTGGGGGAAACACAAAAATGCAGTGTGATTAAAAACTTTGGTACAATAGAACAAATCTAATTATTATATCTTATCAATAACCTTTGTAATTACATTTTAAATTTGTAAAAAGACTTTATGGGCACTCTGTAATAGTAACAGAACTCTCTGATGAAGGGCCTCTGGAACTTTCTTTTGTGTTGTGTTTGTGTGTTCTTTTTTTACACAGGCACAGTGTATGACTACTACTTTCACAAACAAGGACCTGGACAGTGGAATTCATGGACAGATGCAATTACAGCAGAACAGAGCACCATCTCCCCCACAGCTAATGTACGACACATGACATGGAAATCTCTCACACTACTTAAAATCATTAGGAATGTTTTAAGGGCTAAGCTTTGGCAGAAGGCTGCTGAGGACACTATTCGTGTTATTATTACATTTTTTCTCAGTCGCTTTGGTACATTTCTCAAATCACACTTGATATTTGAAAAACAATAAATTCATGCAAATAGCAAAATAGCATGTTCTATCTGCAAAAGCCAGTCTCTTGCTCAAAATTCTTAGTTCATCTCTCAAAAGTTAATATTGGTGTCAATGAACATGTCAGTGCTATTAGAATGACAAATCCTTGTGTCAGTATGTACGGATAAGACAGTCAAATTGCTTAGTCATGTTGTCAATATAACAGTGTACACTGGAACGATGTTCTGATGTAAACTATGGCTAAACTAAAGTTTTGATGACAATTATTGTAAATTGTAAGTTACACCTTAGTGTATGTGGAAGATTGAGAGCAAGAGACTATACAAGATTCACATTTACGTTATTACTGTTTTTACTGTAATTTGTTGACAGACCATGTCATTGCCATGCAGAACGGAAAAGATAGCACTGCACAGCACATAGAAAAAAACAAAGAACAAAAACAAACATAGGAATGTGAACATAGAACAGTCATCTTAGGGAAAACTGTACATGCAGTGCTTAAATCAAGATTCACCTGGGAATTGTACATAATCATTTGCATGGATGTACTAAAGTATTGTTCAAAGAGATGAGAAACTGTATTTTTCATGTGCACGAGTGACACAATGTGAAGATTATACAAGTAGTTTTGAGAATTTCAATTCTGTTCTGAGAAATGTACCAAAGCGACAGAGAAAAACTGTAATAATCAGGTGGGGTCCAAAATTTATTTTCTACTTATAAGTGTACTCATACACACTCAGCTTACTCATTCACTTGATTGTCATTGGCTTGGAATACTTTTTAGGTGTCAGACCTGATCATTCCAACTACGGAAACAGTTCGTCAGCTCTTCTTTCTGAACACCTATGTGGCCCACGAGGTGCCCACTCTCTTCGTCGGGCCCACGGGCACAGGCAAGTCGGTCATCACCGCCAACTTCCTCATGAGCCTGCCAAAGGACAGTTACACCCCCAACTGCATCAACTTTTCTGCTCGCACCTCAGCCAATCAGACGCAAGACATCATCATGTCCAAGCTGGACCGCAGGCGCAAAGGCATATTTGGTCCGCCCATGGGAAAGAAGTGTGTCATTTATGTGGGTAAGAAAGGATGTGTTTGTGTGTGTTTGTTTTGTGTGTGTGACCCTTTGAAGTGATGTACTCTTTTTAAAATGATGAATGAATCTGCGTTGAATCCCTCACTTTACATTTAAAAGTAGTTACCTTTGCCCTCTTGACCTCCAGATGACCTGAACATGCCGGCAAAGGAGGTCTATGGAGCACAGCCTCCTATAGAGCTTCTCCGGCAGTTAATCGACCATGCCCATTGGTATGACAAGAAGGACACATCAAGGCAGGACATTGTTGATGTGCTTTTGGTCTCAGCAATGGGTCCCCCTGGTGGTGGTAGAAATGACATTACAGGTATACTAAAGCCATTAGTGCAGATTGTTCTTGATTAACTTCCATGATCACTTCCTGTTCATCTTCTTAATGTGCTCACTTATTCTCTTTTTTATTTATGTCAGGGCGTTTCACACGCCACCTTAATGTGGTTTCTATTGACTCCTTTGATGATGAGACGCTCAGCAAGATCTTCACATCCATCACTGACTGGCACTTTGCCAAAGGGTATGACGCCTCCTTTACAAGGTGAGTTAGCATGCTTCAGGTTCTCCAAATGAGTCAGCTTGGTTTAACAAAACTTCCTACTTAGCTGTGAAAGAGTATAGCAGAAATAAGTCATTAACAGTATCTGAAGTGAAGTGAAATCACTGTGTGTGTGTGTATGTGTGTATGTATGTATGTATGTATGTATGTATGTATGTATGTATGTATGTATGTATGTATGTATGTATGTGTGTGTGTGTGTATGTGTGTGTGTGTGTGTGACTGTAATATCATATGTGTTGGTGGTGCATTTTGGCATATGAATGTAAATGTTTACCACTGCAGACTGGGAAAGATCATGGTTCAGGCCACCATGGCCGTGTACAAAGATGCCATAAATGCCTTCCTGCCAACTCCCTCCAAGTCCCACTACATCTTCAACCTCCGTGACTTCAGTCGAGTTATCAAAGGAGTGCTGCTCGCTCCAGCCACACACCTGAAGGCAAGCACATTACTGAAACACAAACCTGTCTATATATTGTGTCAACAAAGGTAGCTTAATCACCATCACATGTTTACTCACAGGAGGGCGACCAGCTCATCCGGCTCTGGATCCATGAGGTATACCGGGTATTCTATGACCGTCTGATCGACAATGAGGACAGAGAAACCTTCTTCAGCATCATTAAGGAGAGAACCTCAGGTTACTTTAAACAAAGCTTTGACAAGGTGAAACATCGACTTGTTTAATGCCTAGTTTTTAACACTTCAATCCAAAATTAAGCAGTAATATGCTTCTTCTGTCCTTCCTCTGTCACTTTTCTTTAATCCATCCATGTATTTCCTCAGCTCCTTGGTCACCTCACGGCATCGGGCAAAGTGGAGGATGACAACATCCGCAACCTGTTCTTTGGCGACTATGCCAAGCCTGATTCAGACACGCGGGCCTATGAGGAAATCACTGATCTGAAGGCACTCATGGCCATCATGGAGCACTACCTGGACGAGTTCAACAATGTGAGCAGGGCACCCATGTCGCTGGTCATGTTCAAGTTCGCCATCGAGCACATCTCCCGCATCTGTCGTGTGCTCAAGCAGGACAACGGGCACCTGCTGCTGGTGGGCATCGGTGGCTCTGGCCGGCAGAGTGCCACCAAGCTGGGCACCTTCATCAATGACTACGAGCTCTTCCAGATCGAGCTGACACGCACCTACAGCATGTCGGACTGGCGAGATGACGTCAAGCGCGTGATGCTGAAGGCAGGCGTGGAGGGGAAGAGGACAGTGTTTCTGTTCAGCGATGGACAGGTGAAGGATGAGGCATTCGTAGAGGACATCAACATGCTGTTGAACACAGGTGATGTGCCTAACATCTTCGCTGCAGATGAGCGTGCCGAAATCATCGAGAAGATGCAGGGCGTGGCACGTATGGAGGGCAAAAAGATCGATGCCACTCCCCTGTCCATGTACAACTTCTTCATTGATCGTGTCAGAGCCCACCTGCACATTGTCCTAGGTACTGTCAGACTCGTTCTGAACTCTTGATGAGCTTCTGCACCTCTATAAATAATATTTATTTTCATCCATATAGTAATGTTGCATCAGCCAGAATACCTGAGTCTAAGAACTAACTTAATAGTTGTACCTTAATTGTAAATCTCCTCAAATGTCATTTTCAGTCAAGCAAAGTCATTTTATTTTACATGTGCTTGCGTTCACTCTTTTATTTGTGTTTGTCTGCTGCAGCAATGAGTCCCATCGGAGATGCCTTCCGTAACCGGCTGAGGATGTTCCCTTCCCTGATTAACTGCTGCACTATTGACTGGTTCCAGGCCTGGCCTACAGATGCCCTGGAGATGGTCGCCAACAAGTTCCTACAGGACGTAGAAATGGAGGACAACATAAGATCTGAGTGAGGCTGCATACCAACCTTACCAACCAGAATCAACTATACATACTCTGATAGAAGATTAACCTCATGCTATTTTACTAGCATATGAACTGCAAGATGCTTTGTAACTGTTCGTTTGGTTAGAATTCTGGATGAAACCAGCAATGTCCTGGTTGGTGACTTGCATGTCAGTCTTTTGCAGTCAATGTGTGAGTGTGCACATAAATGGGGGAATGTGAGGCATCACTATGTAAAGCGCTTTGGGTGCTCTAAAATTTGATGCCTAGCATTAGCAAATGGAATTTCTATCCTGAGTACTGTCTAGCGACGACCCACTGAAGCTTATTAGCTATTGTTCCAAATCTGGTCAGACCAATCAGGTCGTTCCATCCTTGTAGAGAGTTGCTGGGCGGCCTTAACATGATGACGACAGGGCTGTGACGGGTCACTGGTGTAGTGCTATGGTAAATAAGTTTGTTGCTGTGATTGGTCATATCGTCCTATTCTGTGCAGAATGATGTTGATGCTGCCACTTGGATTGTGCGTGGCCTATCTCTTGTGGCCACATCAAAAGATTTGGTGTGGGCTGGCTTGGCTAGGCTACTTCGCACCACTTTTTTTCGATCTTTTTTTTCTCTCTCTTTCTTTCTCTTATCCCTGCTCTTCCTGCCAGGGTGGTGGAGATGTGCAAGAACTTCCAGGAGAGTGTGCGCGACCTTAGTCAGAGGTACTACTCTCAACTGCGCCGACACAACTATGTGACACCCACCTCCTACCTGGAGCTGATCCTGACTTTCAAGGTCCTGCTGAGCTCACGCAGGGACCAGGTGAACACCTTCAGGAACCGCTACCTGGTGGGACTGGAGAAGCTGGACTTTGCTGCCTCACAGGTGAGAAGGAACAGTTAAGGGGGAAAGGGCTCAGGATAAGATACAAAATGTCTGCCGAAACACAACACACACACAAAGGCATAACAAGGAAATTGATACAGTGTGTGATCCTACTGTCAGTATTGGTTGTTACACTTTGTTTTCCAGGTGGCAGTAATGCAAGAGGAGCTGACTGCATTGCAGCCCGAACTAATAAAAACATCGGCAGAAACAGATGCTATGATGAAGAAAATTGAGAAAGAGACTGTGGAGGTTGATGCCAAGAAAGAACTGGTGGCTGCAGATGAGAAAGTTGCCAATGAGGCAGCAGCTGCTGCAAAAGCCATCAAGGTAGATTTAGTCGTCCCAACAAAAACAAACACAAACTAAGTCACAACAGTACAAAGATTTCAGTTTTTCACAGATCTATCTCCTATCTGTGTGTGTGTGTGTGTGTGTGTGTGTGTGTGTGTGTGTGTGTGTGTTAGGATGACTGTGAGGGGGATCTGGCTGAAGCTATGCCTGCTTTGGAGGCTGCCCTTTCAGCTCTGGATACATTGAAGCCTGCTGACATCACTGTAGTCAAGTCCATGACAAATCCACCTGCAGCCGTCAAACTGGTCATGGAGTCTATCTGTGTCATGAAGGGCATCAAGCCAGAGAGGAAGCCTGACCCCGGTGGCTCAGGTCAGAGGCCAGGGATCACATTTAGGGTACTAAGGGGTCCAGTTGAGATATTCATGTGATGAACCGGTACACCCTAACTCTCATAACCATGTGTTTGTGATGTGAACTATATTTTGTGACTGTTGTGGTCTACAGGAAAGATGATTGAGGACTACTGGGGCAACTCCAAGAAGCTCCTCAGTGACCTGCGTTTCCTCGACAGCCTCAAGGCTTTTGACAAAGACAACATCCCCCCAGCCACTATCAAGCGGATCCGTGAGAAATTCATTGACCATCCAGATTTCCACCCGGCACTCATCAAAAATGTGTCATCTGCCTGCGAGGGCCTCTGTAAATGGGTGCGCGCCATGGAAGTCTACGAGCGTGTGGCCAAGGTGGTGGCGCCGAAGAAGGAGCGCCTGCAGGCAGCAGAGTCTGAGCTGGCCACCCAGATGGCGACTCTGGAAGTGAAACGGGCAGAGCTAAAGGAAGTGGAGGATCGGTTACAGGCTCTTAATGACACCTTTGAGGAGATGAACCAAAAAAAGAAAGAGCTGGAAGATAACATTGAGCTATGCTCCAAGAAGCTCATCAGAGCAGAAAAGCTAATCGGTGGGCTGGGTGGAGAGAAGGACCGCTGGACAGAGGCTGCCTACAGCCTGGGCCTGAAGTACACAAACCTCACTGGGGACGTCCTCCTGTCCTCTGGCACAGTGTCCTACTTGGGTGCCTTCACAGTGGACTTCCGCACTGAGTGCCAACATGCCTGGCACCGGCTGTGTCAACAGAAGAAAGTGCCCTGCTCTGATGACTTCACTCTCAGCAGCACCCTGGGCAACCAAGTGTTGATTCGACAGTGGCAGATTGCAGGGTTACCTGTGGACTCATTCTCAACTGATAATGGTATAATTGTCACTAACTCAAGGCGATGGCCATTGATGATTGACCCTCAAGGCCAGGCCAACAAGTGGGTGAAGAACATGGAGAAGGCCAATAAGTTAGCAGTCATCAAGCTTTCAGATCCTACCTATGTGAGAACCTTGGAGAATGCCATCCAGTTTGGCACACCAGCTCTGCTGGAGAATGTTGGGGAGGAGCTGGATGCAGTTCTGGAGCCAATCCTCCTGAAGCAGACATTCCGCCAGCAGGGTGTTGATTATATCAAGATTGGTGAGAACATTGTGGAATATTCTAAAGACTTCCTGTTCTATATGACCACAGGGCTTAGGAATCCCCACTACCTTCCTGAGGTGGCTGTGAAGGTGTGTCTAATCAACTTCATGATCACACCACTGGGGCTGGAGGACCAGCTGTTGGGCATCGTGGCTGCCAAGGAGAAGCCTGAGTTAGAGGAGAAGAAGAACAAACTGATTCTGGAGAGTGCTGCCAACAACAAGCAGCTCAAGGAGATTGAGGACAAGATTCTGGAAGTTCTGTCCTCGTCCCAGGGGAATATCCTTGAAGATGAGACAGCCATCAAGGTGCTTTCTTCATCAAAAGTCCTGTCCGAGGAGATCTCAGAGAAGCAAAAGGTGGCAAGTGTGACTGAGCTTGAAATCGACGACACACGCATGGGCTACCGCCCTGTGGCTGAGCACTCATCCATCCTATTCTTCTGTGTGTCAGACTTAGCCAACATTGAGCCCATGTACCAGTACTCGCTCACCTGGTTCATCCACCAGTACTTGAACTCCATTGCTCAGAGTGTTCGCAGTGATGACCTGCACATACGCATAGACAACATCATCAGCCACTTTACCTACAGCATCTACAACAATGTGTGCCGCTCTCTCTTTGAGAAGGACAAGCTGCTTTTCTCCTTGATGTTGACAGTGGGCATCATGAATGGGCAGGGGCAGATTGACGACATGGTGTGGCGATTCCTCCTCACAGGAGGCATAGCCCTGGACAACCCGCACCCTAACCCTGCCCCCGAGTGGCTCACAGACAAGTCCTGGTCAGAGATTGTGCGCGCTTCTGACCTGTGCAACCTGGGGGGCTTGTACGAGCATGTGCAGGACAATGTGGAGAAGTGGAGGCAGATGTATGACTCTAGTCGACCACACGAGGAGCAGCTGCCTGATAACTGGCGCGTACTGGAGGGCATGGACCGCCTGGTGGTACTGCGTTGCTTCAGGCCAGACAAGCTGGTGCCAGCCATTCAGGAGTTTATTGCGGTAAACATGGGCCGTGCCTACATCGAGCCCCCAACTTTTGACCTGGCTGGCAGCTATTGCGACTCACACTGCTGCTCCCCTCTGATCTTCATCCTCTCACCAGGATCCGACCCTACTGCAGGTAAGACAGATGTAAACACACATACAAATGTATTTCAACAAACATGCCTTGGTTGTCATACATTGCCTGAAACTTAATTCTTTTTCAAGACCATCATGAAAATACTAGACAGTGCTGTCAGTAATAAACCCATGCAAGTCAAATCACACCATATTTACCACACTTGTTTTTTATGAGTACTTGAGGTTAATGTGCAGTTTGAAGCTGTCAATGTTTTTTCCCAGGATTACTTAAATTTGCAGACGACGTGGGCATGGGGGGCAGTAAGACCCAGACAATCTCCCTGGGTCAAGGCCAGGGTCCTATTGCGGCACGCATGATTGAGAAGGCACTGAAGGAGGGGGGCTGGGTTGTGCTGCAGAACTGCCACCTGGCCACCAGCTGGATGCCCAGCCTGGAGAAGATCTGTGAGGAGGTCATCATCCCTGAGAACACTGACCCCGACTTCAGGTAAATCAGGAGGATCCATTATTACATTCACAGTCCACATACTTGTGGACACTTAGTAGCTAAAACATAAGCTACGCCTTAAAAAACACCAAGCCTAAAAGAATAACGAGATGTGTGAAATAGGGAGTTTCACATACATGGTTAAAAAGGCATACACATACATTATATCTCAATCAATTCTGATGGTTTAAAAATCGTTTAACTGAGATACTAAACTGTCTCTTTTTCCCTAGATTATGGCTTACCAGCTACCCATCTGACAAGTTCCCTGTGAGCATCCTGCAGAATGGTGTGAAGATGACCAACGAGCCGCCCAAAGGGGTCCGAGCCAACGTCCTGCGCTCATACCTCAATGATCCCATCTCCGATCCCAACTTCTTCCAAAGCTCCAGCAAGCAGGAGGTCTGGCAGAAGCTGCTTTTTGGAATCTGCTTCTTCCACGCTCTGGTGCAGGAGAGACGAACCTATGGACCCCTAGGTCAGAATTTGCCGATGCCCCCATTACTGTCTGATGCCTGACATCAGTAAAACATACTTAGTTTTTAACCGTTCACTTTAATGGCAGGGCTGTGTGGTATATCTAACATTTTGTTGTGACTGTTTGATAGAACTGTAGAGATTGCTGTCACTGACACTTGTTCTATATTCTACCACATACATGTGATATTTCTTCTGGCATTAAAGCAAAGTAAACTGTATTATAGTGCAGCAGATGTACTGAAGAAATAATACATCCCTGTGTTGTATATACATGTACTGCATAGGCTGGAATATTCCATACGAGTTTAATGAGTCAGACCTGAGGATTACTATGCGACAGATCCATATGTTCCTGGAAGAGTATGAGGAGGTTCCACTGGAGGCACTTACCTACTTGACCGGTAAGAGACACACACACACCTACACACAAGGTTTTGCTGTACAACTGTTCTGAGGTAAAAAGTCAGCTTAGCACCATCTATTGGTAGTTTGAAATGAAGAACTCAAAATATTTGGTCATGGATTGTTCATGGTGTATGCATTTAAGTCATGGGTTGTCCTCACCAGGGGAGTGTAACTATGGAGGCAGAGTAACTGATGATAAGGACAGGAGACTGTTGCTGTCTCTGCTGGCTATCTTCTACAACAGGGAGCTGCTGGAGCAGGACTACTATAAACTGTGTGAGGGTGACATCTACTATGTCCCTGTACATGGTCCTTATCAGGTATGAACACACTTTTCCACACTAAGTATTATTGCAAAGCAAGCCCACGTCATAAGACTACAAACCACTCAGGATTAGTTCCCCTAGCATGATAAAAAGTAGCATTGAAGCGTAGGTTTTAAGTGGCACTTTAAAAATGATTGTTACCTCTGAATTTCACTCATTAAATCTCAATCTTTCCACAGGATTATGTTGACTATGTCCGCAATCTGCCCATTGCTGCTGAGCCTGGTGTTTTTGGCCTGCATAGCAATGCGGATATCACTAAGGACAACCAGGAGACCAATCAGCTTCTAGATGGAGTTCTGCTGACCCTACCAAGGCAGACAGGGTGGTGGAGCAAAGTCACCACAGGTGAGGATGTGGGTTTTTGACTTCAGTCTACACTACTGGCTGCTTCTCAGTGTGCTTTGTCTGTTAATGTGTTGGCTAATACATTGTTAACCTTGAACTATCACATTAACCCCAGTATCCATCTGTAGAGTCAAACACAGTTGCTGCAGAAACTTACCTAGATCCAAATATTTACGTTAATAACTGCTTTATGCAATTGGTATTGCTTCATATGTGTTTGTAGGAGGTAGTGGATGAGTTGGCAGAGGATATTCTTGGCAAGTTGCCAGCAGATTTTGACTTGGAAATGGTGATGGAAAAATACCCAGTGCTCTATGAAGAGTCAATGAATACAGTACTGAGACAAGAGCTTATTCGCTTCAACAGGTATGACATGCACACTCACAAACACAAATCCTCTATCATAATTGACCAACCTAATGTGAAACAATGAACAAAGGCAGTACATGCATCTTTTAATCCCAATGACCTGAAGCAGGAATTGCCAGTCACTTTTATAATTTAGCTGGTCATGCTCAGAATGATCATGGGATAATTGCGGCAAAAAAAGTGACAATGCATTATGCTTATAGGCTTATAGCTTGCCGACCAGATTGAAGGCAAGTGTGGTGTCTGAGTGCTGGTTTGTGATCCATGCTGATTAGGCTAACCAAGGTGGTGCGCAGCACGCTGGTGAACATCAGACGGGCCCTGAAGGGGCAGGTGGTGATGTCATCTGAGCTGGAGGACGTGTTTAACAGCATGTTGGTCGGCCGTGTTCCTGCTGTGTGGGCAGCCCGCTCCTATCCATCCCTCAAACCGCTGGGTGGCTACGTCACTGACCTCTTCCAGAGACTCCACTTCCTACAGGTATGAACACACTCTGAAATCTGAAAAGAAAAAAAAAACAGTATTTTACTGTTTGTGTTGTGGGTTAATCAAATTACATTTAAATCTGTAATACACAATCGTTGACCTACATTGTCTGTTGTGTGTGTGTGTGCGTGCGTGCGTGTGTATTATGAAGGACTGGATCGATAATGGGCCTCCAAGTGTCTTCTGGATCTCTGGGTTCTACTTCACACAGTCATTCCTCACAGGAGTCTCCCAGAACTATGCCCGCAAATACACTATCCCCATTGATTACATCGGTTTTGAGTTTGAAGTAAGAAGTTTTTTTACTCCTTTGAACTGCTCACCAGTAGGTTCATCTCACTTGCTGACTTTTCACAAGTGTACTGTAGCTTTATTATTATTTAATTATTATTATTATTGTAATTGTTATTATATCTTGCATACACTTATTGTCAACATCGCATTCACAATATATACAATCTTGTATATTACTTTCACATCTATATTATGTGTATATTAGTTTTTTTGTATATTTACTGGTCTATTGCTGCCTTTATTTTCATTTATATGTAAATGATAAATGTAATGAACTACATTTATGTATGTAGCACTTTCCATTCAGCAAAGCACCCAATAAAATTGATTTTGAGAATTGTCAAAGTAGAGTGCAAAAAAAGAGGAGATGACAGAGAAAGGGCCTTTTGTGCTCATTTTGTGTATATGTGTCTCAGGTGACCAAATACGAAAGCCATGTAAAGGAGAAGCCAGAAGACGGTGCCTACGTCCGTGGCCTATTCCTGGAGGGAGCACGTTGGGACCGGGACTTCATGGTGCTCGGCGAGTCCCTTCCCAAAATCCTTTTTGACACCCTGCCTATCATCTGGTTAAAACCGGGGGAGAGCGCCAAGTTCACACACGACAATGTGTATGTGTGTCCAGTGTACAAGACCAGCGCGCGGCGCGGAACTCTGTCCACCACCGGCCACTCTACCAACTATGTGTTGCCCATTGAGCTCCCCTCTGACCGGCCCCAGCAGCACTGGATCAACCGAGGAGTAGCCTGCCTGTGCCAGCTGGACGACTGAGGAGAACAAACATGCTAAAAGACTGCATATGCATATGACAGACTGAGTCTACCAAGCAGAGACTATTAAAAGTTTATCACATCAAGTCTGCTTGTTCAGCATGCTAACTTTTGCCAACCAGACTTGCTCTAAGGACATGTTGAGTGACTGCGTGCTGAAGTGAGGTGAAAAAGCCATGTGAGGGTGTTATATTTACCGCTTACAGAAATGTAGAATCAACACATATAAAGCAGCTACAGGGCAGAGGTTGGTATACAAATTACTCTTGCATGCAGTTTAATGCACTTAAACAGTATAGTGATGTTGCATACACCTAACCAAGACAAAGGGATCAAAGGAATGACTTTTGTTTTACGTTGATTAGGTCACACTGTGTCTTTGAGGTAAAAATGAAATAATCAAGCACCATACTTACAGAAATTCAGCAGATCAAAACATATTGTGAAACTGGTGGCCTGCAGCTAGCATTATGGAAAGGGTAATAGTTTAATAATAGTGGATAAGTAGCAATTATAATACTATTTTATATCTTTACAGTTATTTCTTTTCATGATTGAGCCAAGACAGCATTTATGTAACTGACAATACTTCAACCACAGAGATGTTTTATTACAAATTATTTAATAAAAGAAAAAATAAATACTGATTTTACATGGACAGATGGGACACCACATGGAACATTTGTCGATTCAATGCCAGCATGGACACTTACACAGACTAACTTTGACTTACGATTTATAAGCACTGTTGTTACTGCTGCAGTCTGTAATGCAATTTTTTTGGGTGACATTGCACATGCACAGGGGAGTGTTACAAAAAGCAGGTTTAGTCACTTACCAGGGTATGTTAACTCAGAGCAAGTGGCAAGCCTAATAGCAAAGCCCTATGGCTTTGTTTCACAAGGAGAATAAAACCGCAGGACCCCTTTATTGGAAGGTTTACTGCTTCCACCCCAAAATTAACTCATCTGGGTTAGTCACTAAAGCACTTATCTGAATTACCCCAATGGTGTGAATACGTAAGACATGTTATTGTGCGTATACATTTTTTGCGCGTGCGCGTGTACGTCATGTCTCATCATGGGACTGTAAATACACAGGTTTGGCTTGTTTCCTCAGTTTCTGTTGACCCTTTAACTTTCTGCCTTTCTGCGTGGCCAGTCCCATTGGAGGAAGATAGGTCTATGGAATAAACAGACCAGAGGAAAAAAATGTTTTTAGAAGAAAAACTATGCTGTTTTAAACATTTCTCATATCAGCCAGATGAAGCCTTATAGCTCTGTAGTTTGTTGGACTCACTGGTCTGGGATAGGGGTTCCTGTAGTGAAGCCCTGGAACAGAATATGTTTTAGCAAGTCAGGTCCAGAGGTCATCTTTTGATGATAATTGTCATAATAATAATAATATTCAGCTTTTCAAGCCACTCCAAAGTCACTACATAAACCAAGCATAGTTAAATTAAATAGGTCAAAAGATTAAAGCAGATGTAGTGTGTGCCTTAACATTTAGTTCTGACAGATTTAACAAAACTTACCAATTTCTATTCTTGCGTTACATTCATCTATGCACTTTTTAACAGACTCCTGTTCTGTTAACTGAAAAATAGACAGGGGTTAAGATAAAATAACTAATGGGGGTCGTCAATCTTTAAAGGAATTGCTTGAAAGCAAAAAAGGCAGGGTGTGTGCTAAACCTTAATTTAATACCTGCTGGTTTTGTCGAAACAGTGTTCGTGCTTCCTGTACAATGTAGCGTCTTTCAGTGTCCGTGTCATGCTGCAGGGCGCTCTGAGCTTGCCAGCTACGTGCTATCCTGAAAATCCTCCGGTATAGTGACAGCACCTCTGCACGAGTAACTGAACTCATTGGTGTTCATTAGAACGCAGACCTATTCAGAAGACAAAGCACTGAAAATGATCTGACTCCACAAGGATAACTGAATTAAAACAACAGTTTCTGTATTCTGTCCTACATTTCTGAGAATGTATAACTTTTGTATTTTGTACATTTGTAAGAAATCTGGTGGTTTAACTAAATAAATATTTGTATTGGATCTGATTCATGGTATGAAATATAATCATAACTACACTGTCAATGAACATGAGAGAATGGCAAAATATAAAATTTACTAAGACTAGGCCCAGGATTAAGTTTGTAAATACATTCAAAAACAAATTTTAAAACATTCCTTAGATCTAAAAAGGCTTAGATATCACGGTTGTTTCCAAGAGCAGGTCTGCATATCTATGTTCACTGTATAGTCAGAGGTTCAGCCCCACTAAATCATCCCGCACTACGCAGCCCCAAGAGTACAGCACCAACGCTAACCACATGGGTGCGCTATACATCCTATTTAAACACAGACGTGTGTACATAGCTCATGGCTACAAGGCATTTGGTCAGTTGACGTTAAGTCTGTAGAAGTCATCACCACTAGGAACTGCCAATCACTAAGTTCACTGATTTGTGTTGAAGTTTTACACACTGAACCGATATGAAAGTCAGGACGTTCATTTCTAAACTGCCTCTGGCGTGAGCTAACAGGTTTGCTTTACAACAAACCTTTAAAATGTGTAAACACATCTCGTGATATTGATGTCGATACAAGCAGCTTGATGACAAGTGTGAAATGGACGATTTATCTTCTCAGAATAAATACAGCAGTCAGTATTATACTTAATCTGTCACAACCTTGGCATTAGCTAACGATTTCGGCAGCAACATTATTATGTGAGCGAACGTTAGTGATGGACTTGGTAAATACGACGCTCATTGACAATACCCAATTTCGTAAAACGAATTATTTATTGTGTTAGAGTGAGTGTTTGCGAAAAAATCTATTATTTTCATTATTAGACGTACAATACAGTAACGATAACTGAGTTGACCTACCGCTGCGCATCCATTCATGCACTACCAACATCATTAAGTCGCACAATTTATGACGCCATCGAAATGCGGGTTCGTCAACCACCACATTCAAAGCTACGCTTATTTTACGCAGACACAATGTTATGCTTGGGGGCTGCACTTTAAGACGATTTCAGCTCACCAGCTCTTGGTAGATGCAGTAAAGTAATTAAATCGTGTATTTGTAACATTGTGGGGTTAAACATGTGTGAATATATCTGTTTCTAAATAGTTCTGCAGAGCTTACATGTGAGGCACAACATTCTGCGTTGAAGACTAGCTGTTGCAAGCCCCTCGAATCTGAGAGGCAGAGCCTATCTAAGGCTGTGTTCAGTGGTGAAGATCGCCGTTTCTCCGCAGGAAATGATGCGGGGAAAATTCCCATAATGTCCAGTCAATGACTAAGAGGATAGGAAGAGCACAAAGAAATAGTAAATCCTGAAAGAAGCTGTTTAAGCTTGGTCCAGAGATAATTTTGACTGACGAAAAGGACAGACGCTTTCTATGGTTGTTAAATATTCAGCATTACCGAGCCTATGCTAACAAACGAAGGTTTTGTGCATAGCTAACATGTTAGCTAGCTAGTTTTAGCTGACTGGCTAGCTAAATACGACAGGGCTGTTTTGTCGTTGTCTGTGTGGAACTCACCACGGCTGAAGTGATGATCGTGAATTACTGGGAAATACACTTTGAGATTTAACAGGTAAGACAATGCCATGAAATGAAAGTATTCGTAGTGACCATTGATGTGTGCCAAGTTGTCATCATAACTTTTCATATCACTTTCACGTCTTCAACTTTTAACAACTGCATAGGTGTGTAGCCAGCCAGCTAGCTAGCTACAGATGTAGCTAGCTCGCTAAGGGGGCAGTCGGGAGTCTGTATCGTTAGCGGTTTGTCTTATTGTATCCAGCTCAGTGGCAGACTACCTCTGAAGTAGTCTTACCCCCTCTGTCTTGTTTGATCTTGTAAACTGGATGTTTGATCCGTTCAATTGTGTTATGGGTGCCCTGGTCGCCCAGTCCAAAAGTTGTATTGTGCTTTAATGGCATTCTGGGCACGTCGCAAGCTAGTTCGTGTCAATTGAACAGTAGCAGTGTAAGTGAGCTAGGTTAACCTTAGTTAGCAAACCACTGGTTTTGTGGTTGCCTGACGGGGAATGAAGAGTATGCTGGTGTTCGCCAAACTAGCATCAAGTGGCTATGCAGTTAGCTAAGAGTATGGCGACGAACTAAATTAATGAAGCTAACTAAACATGCCATCATCTTATTCGTACTTACTGCTATCACAAACCTAACTAGTTAAGTGTTGGAACAAGATGGCCCGAGGCCGACACGCCAAAACACCGAACACCGATGCAACGCTTCTCAAGTCATGGATAATTTAGCTAGATACAGTAACGTTACCTAACCTTACTCTGGCACTGTGTCCACCGCCTGGTGAGATCAAATGTTGCTTTGGGAAGGTACACTTTTGAAAGAGCTCACTGTTCATACTTGGGGCCACGTTTCACCGTTAACATACATGCTGTAAAATCTGAAAGGGTGGGTTGTAGTGGTCCCGGTGTCCCGGGAACTGCACGCCCTAAGTGTGAAGTTTCTTGCCCGAACATGTTCCGGTTAGACGCCCTAGAAGTGGATAGCGTTTGGGATATCTAGGTATCTCAGCTCGTCTAATAGGGAGGGGATCATACGCTCGTCACCAGTCTCTGCTTTCCCTGGTTTAGACTTGTATTTTTTGGAAGTTGTACAATACAGTTCCTCTTTCGCGCTGGTCTGATGATGTTCTTCCTCACTGAATCACGGGCAGCAGGTCATGAGAGATGAGAGACCTGTCTTATCATATGAATCACTCCCTACCCACCCAAGCGCAATGATTGCTCCACTCTCATAAACGGACTAAGGATCTGACTCTGTTGCTAAAGAATCTCTCCACAGTCATACTGTTTCCTGTTTGCTCACAGTCAGGGGGGTTTGGATAGGACAAGCCAACTTCAATATAAGTAATTAGGCAGTTACTGTTTGATATGTTCTCCAGTTATTAAATACAAGCCTGTATTTTGAGCTCTGAGTAGTATGTGAAAACATAGTTTCTGTGTTTAGTATAGTTCGAGTAGTTCCATCAATGGACAAGTGTTCTCTGAGTGACATCTGTGTTTGGTTTCAGAGGTCTGCTGTAGCAACCTGGCATCCCATCTCATATTTCCGTCTCACAGCAAAATGCATCTCATCCAAGAGGCTCATCATATGCACACATTTTGACATTTTTGTGTGCTTTTTTTGCTGTCATCTGCGCATCAGATTTTTCTATTGATATGTTTTGTGTGTATTTGTGTGTGACAGCCCCGCGAATGTCAAGGTCACCCAAATGCCTCTCTCTCAGATGACACCACTGCCCATCATTTGGTTGCCGTGGTGAGTATTTTTTCCCTTGTGATTATGGTCATCAGATTCTCTTTCTGAATAAAGTCGACAGATTATAGCAGTTGAATTTACACAGTTGCTTGTACTCTGATTGGCTCATGTGTTTTTTTTTTTCAGTGTTATGTTAAAGCAGTGTATATTGTCTTGTGCCCTCAGTCTGTGAGCACTCTAGTTCCATGTGGGTTTTCTGCAGTCTATAAGATCAGAATGGCGATAGGAATTAAGCACAAATTAAACAAAAAACAAACAAACATGATGCCCCCTTGAAAAGATAAACTCAGCAAAACTCCCTCACAGCAGCACTGCGCCTGTCAGCTTTTCTCTGAGAGTCTTCCCCTGTGGCTCACACCCATTTCCATGAATGCCGATAGCTGCAGTCTCTCAGACCTTGGTTCCGTTCTTGTTGATGTACGCAGAAGGGAAGTTTTTCCTGTGTGTGCTATGTGTGCCGATATGTTGAATTTTACTTAACAAGTGAGCGCTTTTGCTATTAGTTTAAAGATATATTATCTCTGCTGCAGGTAATAACTGTAAGTGTGTGCGCGTGTGTGTATGGTTGGTTGTTTTTGAAGGGCCTGAGGGCATGTTGAGGAGTGTTGGTCAGCCAGATCAGCGGGGTGCAGACGGAGCCGAGCAGACCTGAAGAGGAGGAGAGAGAGCGTGCGCGCGAGAGAGACATGGGCCAGTGCGTCACCAAGTGTAAGAACCCCACTTCCTCTCTGGGCAGCAAGAGCGGAGACAAGGAGCCCAGCAAGTCCCATGGCAAGAAGGGAGGAGGTGGAGGAGGAGGTGGCGGCCACAAGGATGACTCCTGTCCCAAGAGCTCCTCCGAGCTCGTCAACAATGGCACCAAGGCACCCGACGTGACCGTGGAGACGAGCCTGGCACCGCCCCTGGTGCTTGGGGAGTACCCAAAGGAGGAATGCTGGCCGGAGGGGGACGGGGTGTCGCTGCGGCGGATCGAGGAGATGTTCCTGCGCTATAAGGACGAGCAGGAGGACGCCATCTTGGAGGAGGGCATGGAGCACTTCTGCGAGGACCTGCACGTGGATCCTGCCGAGTTTCGCGTCCTCGTCCTAGCATGGAAGTTCCAGGCTGCCACCATGTGCAAGTTTACAAGGTGAGTGAGGGAGGGCGCAGCAGCCAAGGGTGTCTCTGTGATTGAGATACCGTGTCTTTTAGTTTAGATAAGGTGTGAGTGTTTACAGGTATGGGTATGGGTCAGGCACATGAGGGCCACACAGTGTGTTCAGACTATAGCTGCACAGCAGAATGCAGAGCTATGGCAAAAAGTCATCTTACGTTCTTTTTTTTAGCCTGGACCAAAATCATGAATTAAACATCAGCCCTATTATATTTCATTATTTAATTATGTGATATTAGAGGCTTTGGCTTTAATGTTATTTGTTACTATAACAGCTAAATCTAAAGAAGCAGTCTTAAAAATGCTATTGAAAAGCGTTTGAAGGGTCCAATGGGGGTGATCTCATTTCATTAGACTTTCCATAAGTCCTTATAACAAGCAGGCATGCACGCATAATGGATCAGATCCTTTTTTAGCAAGATCTCGTTCAGACATTCAGGAGTGCTATCACTTGAGGACTATTCAGCATTGTCGTTGGGTTGTGGATGTTGTTCAGACGACCAGTGATCCCATCATACCTAATTGTGCACACACATAGTTGGTTAAGCGTCTAAGTCGAGTCAGCATCTCCTCTAGATATGGTTGTGTACATTTAATTTGAAAGAGAGGAGAGTCCATACACTGATATAGTTCCCAAAACGCGAATTGCATGATGAAGACCCTGGTGGGTTGGAATGTTGCCATTGTAGTTTAATAAACCTTTTGGGAGCTATAACAGTGTGCAGCCTCCGTACTCTTTCATTTATTCATTTTTTTTTTTTCATCTTTTTTTGCACCTGGCCTCACTGAGGAGGGATGTGCACACATTTACTCTTTTATTCTATATTATACGTTTATTATTGTTATATTACCACCTAATAGTAAATTTCCTTGCACAGTTAGGTTTAATTAGTAGACATCAAAGCGATGCCATTGTTTGGGAAGGATAAGGATTTTATTTATACTCATAATTTGTGCTTATACACATAATTTATCCCCTGATGTGTGTTTGAGTGGTGAAGTTAGTAAGGTGAGTGGTGAAGTTAGTAAGGTTGCTTAGTGTTTGTAGGGAAAACTGCTGAGCATGAAAGGTGGGCCATCTCAGACATAAATGTGCCTTTTGGTAGTCAGTCTCAGTGTCACACCTGCTTTCAGGTACTTGATATCCCTTTTCTACCATTATTTGTCCTCAGAGGTTAACACACAATTTTATACCACCCATAGATAAACCATTACGCAAATAGCTCATCACATCTAGGGGCATTTCATTTAAAATTGTATCATTAATCCATACATATATACATGCAGTCTTACCTGTTATTAGTGATGGTAAAAATATGCTCTTGTGAAGCAAAGAGCAGCTCCTGGCTGGATGAGTTGGCTGTAACTGGGCATTGTAGCTGACAAGGATTTACTGAAACTGCTGTAGTTCACTGGCAGGCATCAGGAGGCATTATTAGCAGAGGTGTGTTAGAATGCCTTATCACTTGTCAGCAATTTATCATGAAGTAATTTGTCATAAAGTCAATTTCTTATGAAGTACTGTTAATGACTCACCACTTTCTCCTGGTGTTGAACACACACACACCTTCAGAATGCATGTTTTTTTTAGATTTCAGTTATGCTAATGATGTTGCTCATGTTTCAGCAAATGTTAGAAAATAGCATGATTTTTTGTGCAGATGCGAAAGCACTTTGGAAAGTAAAAACCCTGCTGCATGTGCTCTTCACACAAGTGGTTTTACTAATGAGCTGATCTACCTGTCTGATTTTAATGCTCATTAGGATCAGCTACTTTAGAAAATGGTTGGATGATATGTGTTTTGGAAGGATAAGGATTTCACTTTCTGAAGCTGGGATTAACGCCTTCTGATTTTTATTTTCACATTGTTGTGTTTTACGGTCACCTTTGTGTAGTGATCGAGTGTCATGACTTAGTCGTGGCAATGGGTCATGGTCTGTAGCATGTTGGCGCAGTTATTGCCCAGTCTGCATATTAAGCTGTAGTCAGCATTGGGGGTTAATGTTGGCGACCTCAGGTTGAGATGATGTAGAAATTGTGGGATTTCACCTCTCGCAGCTTGTGTGAAAAACTTCATTAGGGTGCCAGTGATTATGTATGATAGAAGGCACTTCATTAGATGTACCATCTGAAGTCCCTTCCCCAGCTCCTTGATTTTTTACAGGTGTATCAACAAATTATGTTGCTCTTAATATTTCCTCTTACTAAAAATCTTGTTCTGTAGTATCAGTCCTACACATCTTCTTTCCAGTGTGCAGAAGCAAATTAAAAGCTGAAAACATGCATGCAACTCATATACATTAGCATGTTGTTACAGGCATTCGACAGATAGTTCCACTGTTTTAGCCATTCAGCAGGCTCATAATGGTAGCTCAAGTAAACCAACAGTTGTTTTTTGCCATGCCATTTCTTGTGTCACCCAGCCTTAAATACCATGTTGCATAACCTCGAGATGAAGTCCAGACCAAGCCATTACTACAGAGGTAATACATTACTTTGATTCTCCAACAAGCACAGAAGAACTCATGATGGATGCCCACAGACAGGGAAGGCCTGTAGTTAGTTATTTTCCCCTTGCTGCCCTCTCTCTCCACATGCAGCTGGAGTGGCAGACATTTTAAAGGTACACACGACACTTGGTGTCCTGACCCTTACAGGTGTGGGACTGCACTCTGACTTGTTCAGTGTGCTTTTATGTGCCATCTCTAAGCACAACGCCTGTGTCTGTTTAGCTCACACTAACAGGTGGGCGGTGACCTGTGGAAAAGGGAAAGAACAGCTGACCTGACAGCAAAATAAAAAGAACTCCTCTTCCTGCTTGCTTTCCTTGTGAGGTTAGGGCTGTGGCCTTGGCCCGCCTTCTGTCCACACTGGGTCAACTTTCTACCCCTTATTACACGTTGCAGCCCCCAGGAAAGGTCAAGCAGTGCTGTCTTCATGTAGTCTTCACCCCAGAGCAGCTGGCCTTGCTTGGGGTAGGTTAGCAGCTCGGCTGACGTGGGAGGAGAGGGCCTGTAGGCGGCAGCTGAGCTGACAGACATCACGGTCTCACTGTCTCACTGAGTCAGCCACTACATGCGGTTCAGCTTTGGCTCTGTGTAATGTGTTTGTGTGGTGAGTGGGCGTGAATGTGTGTTTTATCAGCCAGCGGTTAACGCCCTCCCGATGTTGAATCGCTCATTTATTTTGTTTTGTTTATTTTACTTCAGTCCACAGTATCCAGGGTTTTACAGCCATTTTTGTCACATCTTGACTCCTACTGTTCTTACACCAGCCGAATTGGCAGTGGATTTCTTTTTTTTTCAACTGCTCATTCTATGTTGGGTTATAGAAATACAACTGGGCACTGGAGCAGCTGAACTTGTTTTGCACTAACATCTACTTTGACGACCTCTAACATAGTCTGGCTAAAATTATAATGTCCAACCATAATATTATTCATTGTTTTGAGCCTTGTAGGTCCTAAACAGGACATTGTTTTCCTCTTGTCTTTATTGGATTATGTTGCTTTTTTCTATGTAATGTAGCGAGCATAATTGTGCATGCATCTGCAAAGTTGCAAAACCTTCATAAACGCCACCAAAGAGAGTAACCATCTTCTATACAAAAAGTTGTTTTTTGTTAAGCCATGTTACAATTTCAACCTTTTCTCACTATCTTCGGAGGAAAGGTGATTTTAACGTGCTCTGTTTTTTTTTCTATTTTGTGGAAAGAGATACTTTCAGTTTAATCAAGCTAAATGTTAATTTTCCATCCTGAAGCAGAAGGGCAGTAACATTTCTATGACCAATCAGAACAGAGTAGCAAGCTTAGCTATCAGAGCACACTGAAGGTTGTAGGCAGGAACTCTTGACAATGAATTGTAGACATGCTGGATAGAGATGTGAGAGAATCATTACAGCGTGTTTTTGTATTTTAACAGACCCTCAGAACGAAAAGAATGAACAGTAAAATGCGGTAAACTTTATTTTCTAACCGACTGTCTGTCTTGTTCCTACACATTAAGTTGGGTCACGACAGGGTAGTTATGCAGACAATGTACATCTTTAAATATGTGAATAATCATACCACAGTTTTTCTTTAAATGGTCAGTTTTGAAGTAAATGGATGTTAATGATTTTACAGTGGCAAGGTTTTCTAGCCATGTTTACTGACTCTCCAAGGAAACCAATGGTGTGTGTGTGTAAGAGCCTGATCTGTTTAAGGTCATCATAGTCTCATGCCTGCTCTTCAATCCCTAAGACTACAGGCTTGTAGTGCACATGGACTTCTTAATCTTTACAGGTGCTCATGTTTTTTTCCATTTATATATGTATATGTATTATATATGTATATGTATATAACCATAAAAAAACTAGTAATGCATCCAGATAATAGGCTCTTACCTCCGTTCATTGAATTGGTGTATATGGTGTTTGTGGAAGGAGCGTGGACATTGTTGGTAAAAAAAAAAAAGTATAACTGCAGAAAATAAACTTAATGAAATATGGTACATAGATGGAGCTGGTGAAAATGGTCTCTGTAAGGGGTCTGGCAGATTGCACCAAACTACTGCACCGCAGTGTTGACTGTACAGATTAGATTTGTTTCTTCTGGTAGAAATCAGTAACATACTCCATACCCAAGTTCAAGATTTTAGTGTTTAAAATGAGTCACAAATAACACTAATTCACATGCTGCATCATAACCATGATCCAGTGGACAGAACTGTAGAAGGTCTTCACTGGTGTATAGAATGCAAGTGTGACTATTTTAGATGTCCTCTGTGTGGGCATGTGCAGTTCAAGTATGTGTGTGCGAGAACAGATGTAAATGATTGGACGATTGAAGGTCCACCGAGTGATGTCGAGCTCTGCTCTTGGTTACATAAACATACATTGTTTTTCATTGTTCCTCTTTTCATTTCTAAATGTCTCTTCCTGTTTGTCTCTCTGTCTCTCTCTCTCTCTCCTTCCCATTTTTGCACCTTCCCTTTGTTTCTCTTTCGCTCTGACCCTCTTTGCCCCTCTTTCTTTCCCTGCCCCCTGCCCTAACAGGAAGGAGTTTGTGGAGGGTTGCCGTGCCATCAAGGCTGACAGTCTGGAAGGCATCTGCTCGCGTTTCTCGGTCCTGCTGGAGGAGGCGCGGGGCGAAGAGAGCTTCAAAGACCTGTACCGCTTCACCTTCCAGTTCGGCCTGGACGTGGAGGAGGGCCAGCGCTCGCTGCAGCGCGGCATCGCCGTGGCGCTGTGGCGGCTGGTCTTCACGCAGGACACGCCCCCCGTGCTTGAGCGCTGGCTGGACTTCCTGTCGGAGAACCCGTGCGGCGTGCGTGGCATATCGCGCGACACCTGGAACATGTTCCTTAACTTCACACAAAGCATTGGGCCCGACCTGAGCAACTACAGCGAGGACGAGGCCTGGCCTAGCCTCTTCGACTCCTTTGTGGAGTGGGAAACAGAGCGACGCCGGAGGGAACAGGAGCAGCAGGAGGAGGAGAGCGAGAGGCGGAGGGTGACAGGAGGAGGCGCGGGAGAGGAGGGGGACTGCCCTGCTCCTTCTTTGACAGACTGCTCTGACACGGGAGCAGCACAGGGCTGGACTTCTCACTGACTGCGCTGTGAGGCATGCTGGGACACGAACCCTTAACGATGGCCTTGGTGGATATGAGTATTACTGTTTCATTACCCATCTATATTTCACCATTATTAATATTATTATGAATTTGGCTGCTTTGTGGAGGGTGGCCCCCTCCTCTGCCTCCTGGCCCCACCCATTCTTGTGTTTTTATGAAAGGGCTCTGTAAAGAAATGGTGTTTTTAAAGCACTTCTATTTAACTTATTGTTTTATTTTGTAAATGATTGTTTCTTTGGTATTCAACATTTGTTTTGGAGAGTTCACCCCGTTCAGGACCCCCACGTCATCAGCAAGCCCCCCATGAAGCCCTGGTGACTGGGTGTAAGAGGGAGAGGGAGTGACCCTGTCCATCAGCTGTAGCGTTGCAATCTGCCAATCGCTGGCACCTCCAACCCCCTACCCGGGTTCACTACTTTCGTTTACTCCGCCTGCAGTGCAGGGTGTGTGTGAGAAGGAGGAAAGTATGTCTTAAGTGGGTGCACACTTTACAGGTTACTCACTCACACATTTCTCCCAAGCAAGGAGCAGTGAGCCAATCACAACCAAACCAGCACACCGCGAGAACCTTGAGGATTGAGCATCCATAGGTAACCAGGGGGAAAAGAGAGGTCACTCCGTGGGGGGGTGATAGAACAGGAGGTTAACATAGGGATGCAGGGTATGAGGATCATTGGGCTTAGCTTGTCAGCCTTAAAGCATTGCACAAGAGGGTATCCTTTAACCATTTCGATACCAAAAAAAAAACAGCTCCCACAGGCACAGTGAGGTCATGAAAGAAATCACAACCATGCTTTTTCCACCAAGTTATTGATGTTTTTATTATTTTTCCCCCCTTAACATCATTCAAGAATAGTGCCCTGACCTTAATGCCTGGCCAGAGATGTTTGAATCTGTCAGGCCATCTTGACTGCAAAAGTGATTCAGCAGAAATGAGTCGAGTGGATCTGAGAAAAGCCCTCCGCTGCTGCACTGAGATTGAGAAACACACATACAGATGTCCTGGGATGTCCGAGTCACCACTCTTAAGACCCCCACCCACCCCTTCTGAGAGGCATTTCACTGTACCAAAGCACCATGTTGCCCAACCGAATTTATCTACTCAAAAAAACCCTATGAAATAAGTATTATTGTGGAATCCACTGAATCTTACTGATATCTGATGCATCAAAGTTGCAGATGTGAGTATGTGTTCTTTTTATTTTAAAAATGAATTGAATTGAATTGAATGAATTGGTCATAGATTTTGACCCCTGTGTTAGTTGGGACAATGTTCTTTGAATGACTGACATGCCATTCTCTTGGCTCTCAATGTGGTGTGGTGACATCAAAATAATCTGTGAAATGTGAGGGGATAATGTTTGCTGAAGAGTTAAAGGGAAGTATATTTTGGACCAGGTATCCCTTTCTTCTCCAGTCTCCTCATTTCACAGTCTTTCTCGCACGCTTTGACCTCTTAAGCCAGGAAGTACTCTACATAATATTTAATGAAGAAGGGAAATTGCTGCCTAAGTAATAAACTAGTAATGGGAACACACAACTATATAAGGGCCCTGTGTTGCAGTAAAAAAAAAAAGTGTTGCTGATGCTGAATGTTTGGAGAGGGCATGCAGGTGTTAGCTGCAGAGGCTGTGTGTGTGTATGTGTGTATGTGTGTGCGTGTGTGCGTGCGTGCGTGCGTGCGCGTGTGTGTGTGCATGTGTCTGTGCGTGCGCACATAAGACTGGCACTCGTTGGCCTCTGTTGCCATACAGTACACTCGAATCTCACAGGGATCCTCATTCTTTTATCTTTTGGCCTCCATTCTGTTTTCTCTCTCCTCCTCTGGCTGTATCCCTCTGCCTTCTCTGACCCTCACCCCCCTTTACAGCTTGCAGTTTGTGATTTACGAGGATGCCTGTGACCAGACACGTGTGATTGTGTGGAAGGTGCTTGCTGTGATCAGGTTTATTTTTGCGGTTTACATTTTACATTTACAGTGGTTTCATTTCACTTTCCTTCGTCTGGTTTTTATATAAAAATGCAATGATTTATAACAAATAAAATGGTGTGGACTGTGGACCACGAAATGTTATCCCTTTCCTGTCTTTGTTTTTTTGGTCAGCAGCGCCGTGCAGTGGCCAGAATTGGTACTATGTGTCTTGCCCATTACTGCACCAGGTTCTGCTAAGAATGTACTGACATCAACAACGTTCACAATTTGGAATGTTCCTACACACCGCCAGTGAGCCATATAGGAAGCAGATGGTGTCTTTATGGACAGTTTTGCAACTTTTGTTTGAAGCTACACGATGTCCTCGATGCTGCTGCTGCTGTGCTGTCTATGGCCATAGCAATAGGGGAGTGCCTTTTGGTTGAGGCACGCATCTTATTGGCCAACGACTCCCCTGGTTACCAGCACAAACTCCACAACAGAAGACGCATGAGAGACTGAAAGGTCTGGCTGAACCCGAGCATTTGGATGTCAGGAACCAGCTCAGTCGGTCATTAAAAGATATGCCATGGACTGTAAGTTGACAGGTCAGGATTGGTAGACAACTTAGAGTTCACTGAAGGTGGTAAAAATCCTTTAAAGTAGATATTGTAAGCAGTTAATTGAGGAAACTGGTGTCTGCCAAGGTTAACGGTGTTGTGAGTGTGTGCTAAGTGCTAGCTAACTAGCCAGCTAGTAAGCATGAACTACTTTTTGTAAGCTAGTTTGATGAAAGTAAAAGTATGATGTTTAGTTCACCATCATCTGCAAACATTTGTCTTGTGTACCCACTAGACTTTAACATGTCTTGAAATCGAATCTTTTAACTGCTACACTGATGTCATAGCATGTTGGCTAACGCATTTTATCATCTCCGTTTCTTTGAAAACTGACGTTGGTTAGCTAAGCTTTGTTTTTTGGCAAAACAGCCACAAGATAACTTGAACTATATCACTAACTCCGTCTGTCAAGGAATAAGTCACTGGAAGACTGTGTGTAGAAGTACAGGGAAAATGTCTTTGTTTTGCTGGCTTTCAAGATTTCGGACGTGTACGTTCCATTTGTGTCAGGCAGGACGCACCCCACGATACACATCTGTATTTGTCAGCTGCGGTCTTAAATGACCTTACTGTTAGCTAAGTAACTGACGGTCTTAGTGGCCACAAAGCCGCATATTTATTGAGATTGAACCTTTGTACTTGTGAGGACAGTACTGCTGGTTCACTCGGGAAAGAACCCTAACATTCTACGTCTTCCTCCCTGATTTGGGGAAACAGGGACAGCCAAAAGCCAATCCCACCGCCCGCCTATGGATGAAGAGGTAAGTGCGTGAACTAATGACTGGAATCTCTTCCGATCACGTTGACCTGTCACTGGTTACGTTTTATGCGTTTCTATGCTGCTCAGTTTATTCTGTTCGCCGTGATTCTGTTAGTTGACCATTTTCTTTATACGACATAAAGAACATTTAAAATTTGTTAAATGTGATCTGATATTTAGAAGAAAATTATGAGCGACAGTTCTAAATTTCGTAACTGTTTTAGTCACGGAGACGATTTGTGTCAGCCTTTGAAATAATACGACAATAAAATAATTTTATGTTCGCTGGTTGTCTGTCTTGGAAAATAACAGAAATCAGTTAAACCCCAAGTCGCAATAATAACAAACGGATGACTCATCTGGTGCCCCCATGCTGTCAATCACAGCGCTTTCTCCTTTCTTTTTTCGTGTTTTCCTTCCTTCCTCTTGCTTTTTTTTCTCTCTCTGTTTCTCCAACAGCCATTCCTTTCAGTGCTTCTGTATGATGCTGTAACGGGTTGGCACGCTTACTGTAAGACCGTTTTTCTATTCTGCTCATTCTGTGCATGTTTCCCATCTCTCCTCTCACCTCTCATGTTGCTTATGCATCATCATAATGTTTCACACCGTTCTTTGCCTGCTAATTTCCTGTTAGAGTCCAGTGATTATACCATTGAACTTATTCACATGATATGATGTTTACCCGGCGAATGTAAACAGTTGGTGCCTTCTGTGACATGATACGGTTTTAAACTATTTGAAAACCTTATAGTATGTTTTTTTTTTTTTTAAAGTAATCTCAAATTTTAAACTAACTTAGCTTTGTGACCTCAGAACCACATTAGTAGAAGACACGGACCAGCAAGCTATTAAGATGACATAACATCTGTGCTGTATGGCATGCTTCCTGTTTAAAAGAAGCAGTGCATAATACTCCTATGGTCTATCAAGTCATTGTTTTGTGCACTGTACATTGTCTGTAAGTTCCTCGCTTTTAGTCTGTTATTATATGGACCCAAAATAAGCCTTAACTGCATCAAGACTATCTGACAGTTGAGTTTCATGTGGATATGCCCAGATACACGTGGTCAGTTACAGACAAATATCTGTTTCTATCTGTGTCATAGAATGTCACCAGAATGGGTGGCACATTTGCTTAGCTGGGGTTGGGGGGGATTAATGATTTGTTTTTGATGGACAGAGTATTTCTCAGAGTGGGCAGGGCTTGTCCCTGGGGTGGGGGGCACTGCCCACCCCTGGTCTCCCCTCATGGAAGCTGTTTTTGCTTGAGTTGGTTGGTCTGTTTGTTTGCAAATTTACACACACAAAAAAATGTTGTGAACGGATTTGCATGAAATGTTCTGGGAAGGTTAGAAGTGGACCACAGAAGAAATGATTAAATGATGGTGCTGATGCGAATTACTGTTTAGATCCAGCGGTTTTTATTTTTAAGAATTCTTTATTATTGGGAGATAGGGCATGCCTTGGCAAATGTCTGTGCTCTCCTAGTGCTTTTTAGTTGTTAAAGATTTACCTTTAATACCACTATGTTTTTGTTTGTTTGTTTGCTTGTCAATGTATTCCCCTGAGGAAAGTGTTTGTGAATGTTTCTGAATATGCAGCATGTGCTTATGTACTTCTGATCGATTTAGCTCCTCCTTGTATGTATCTCCCCATCACGATTTGTCCGCTTTTGATTAATGACGCCTGTGGTGCCTGGTTTATGAATATGTACTCAGCCTCATCCATGGTATTATTACGGTTTTCAAATACTTCTAATAATGCTGTTTATGGTTGTCAGAAAGGTTGTCAGAAAGAATTCTTCAGCGACAGTATGACACAGGTCGTAGTCATTGATCTAGGCCTACCTGTTGTCTGTTTTTGACAGGAGGGTCAGAAGCCTTCATTTGCAGCGGAGCAGATTCTGGATGAATATTTAATCACACTCCAACACAAAAACAGGTGCATACACACACACACACACACACACACACACACACACACACACACACAGATGTACATACACCCACACGCATGGCAACGCATTAGTGAGGCACAAAAAAATGGTTAGCTGCAGGGTTAGAGTACCATCTTCGATTACAGGAACGGAAATGTTAGCACAGAGCATCTCTTTCTCTCCCCCCCCCAATACACACACACACGCACAAAGTCTTCAGGCCTGATGAGGTAGTGTTACTCCCTCTTGTGCACCGATCTAATTGGCCAGTTTCTGAGAAAGCCAGCTTGACACACTAAATGGCTGTGGCATGGTCAGTGACACTGTCAGCTCAAATGGCCCACTGATTAAGAACATTCTAGCATGACACCTCAGGCAGAACTCTCCCACAGACACACGCAAGCACAGATATCCTCTCACACATCTGACTTCAGTCTGTCTCCATCAGCTAGCCACTTCTCATCTTTAATGTCTCACATGGACAAGTTTGCATAGAGCCAATATTTAAGTAAGAGACAGTATGTAGGCTTCACAAAGTAGGACATCTAGGCTACTTGTACATGCACATGTACAAGCGTCTGCACATATGCACCTACACAACAGACACACGCATATACAGTATGTCACAAAAGTGAGTACACCCCTCACATTTTTGTACATTTTTTATTATATCTTTCCATGTGAGAAGTTTGAAGATATAACGCTTTGCAACAACGTAAAGTAGGCAGTGTACAGCTTATATAACAGTGCAAATTTGCTGTTCCCTCAAAATAAGCAGACTAAGGGCATGGATTACTGGAACCATGTTCTGTGGTCTGACGAGACCAAATTAAACTTATTTGGTGCATATGGTGTCAGGTGTGTGTGGCGGCAACCAGGTGAGGATTACAAAGACAACTGTGTCTTCCTAACAGTCAAGCATGGTGGAGAAAGTGTCATGGTTTGGGGCTGTATGAGTGCTGCCGGCACTGGGGACCTACACTTCATTAAGGGAACCATGAATGCCAATGTGTACTGTGACATACTGAAGCAGAGCATGATGCCCCACCCTTTGAAACTGGGCCACAGGGCGGTATTTCAACATGGTAACGACCCCAAGCACACCTCCAAGATGACCACGCCTTGGGTGAGGGTGAAGGTGATGGACTGGCCTAGCATGTCTCCAGACCTGAACCCAATTCAGCATCTGTGGGGTATCCTCAAATGGAAGTTGGAGGAGCTCAAGATCTCAAGCTCAAGGTCAGCTCCGTGATGTCGTCGTGTAGGAGTGGAAGAGGATTCCAGTGACAACCTGTGAAGCTTTAGTGAACTCCATGCCCAAGAGAGTTAAGGCAGTGCTGGAAAATAATGGTGGCCACACAAAATATTGACACTTTGGGCACAATTTGGACATTGTCACTTAGGGGTGTACTCAACTACTTTTGTTGCCAGCGGTTTAGACATTAATGGTTGTATGTTGTGAGTTATTTTGAGGGCACAGCAAATTTGCACTGTTATATAAGCTGTACACTGCCTACTTTATGTTGTGGAAAAGTGTTGAATCGTTAGACTTCTCCCATGAAAAGATACAATAAAAAACGTACAAAAATGTTAGGGGTGTACTCACTTTTGTGACATACTGTAGATGCTGGTCATATAATTAGAATATCATGAAAAAGTTGAAAATTTTTTATTCATTATACACAGACTGGTGTATTTTAAATGTTTATTTCTTTACTTTTGATGATTATAACTGACAATTAATGAAAATCCCAAATTCAGTATCTCAGAAAATAAAATATTACTTAAGGCTGATACAAAAAAAGATTTCTAGAAATGTTGGCCAACTGAAAAGTATGAACATGAAAAGTATACGCATGTACAGCACTCACTACTTAGTTTGTGCTCCTTTTGCCTGAATTACTGCAGCAGTGTGGCGTGGCATGGAGTCGACCAGTCTTTGACACTGTTCAGGTGTTATGAGAGCCCAGTTAACAACAGGGATACCATGGTCCTTAAACCAGGTACTGGTATCTGTGGCACTGTGTGCAGGTGTCAAATCCTGTTGGAAAATTAAATCTGCATCTCCATAAAGTTGGTCAGCAGCAGGAAGCATGAAGTGCTCTAAAACTTTCTGGTAGATGGCTGCGTTGACCTTGGACTTAAGAAAACACAGTGGACTCGACCTCAAGCAATGTGGATTCTGTGCCTCTCTTCTCTTCCTCCAGACTCTGGCACCTTGATTTCCAAAGGACATGCAAAATTTACTTTCATCAGAGAACATAACTTTGACACTCAGCAGCAGTCCAGTCCTTTTTGTTATTAGCCCAGGTGAGACGCTTGTGACGCTGTCTCTTGTTTAAGAGTGGCTTGACACAAGGAATGCGACAGCTGAAACTCGTGTCTTGCATACACTACCGGTCAAAAGTTTTAGAACACCACACTTTTTCCAGTTTTTACTGAAAATTCAGTTTATTGTGCATTCAAAAAGTGAAAGCACAGAACAAATGAGCAATTTAAGTTTTAAAAAATCATGAAATCAATTTATAAACCAAAATGTATTCTAAACTTTTGACTTATCAAAGGAGCCACCTGAGCATACTGGTGGTATTCTTTCTGCCAGGGAAATTAAATATTCTTCAGAAAGTTCTTCCAAAGTTTGTTGCAGAAGTTCCCATAAATGTGTGCCACTTGTAGGTTGCTTGACTTTCACTCTTCTGTCCAGTTCTTCCCAAACCAGCTCGATGGGGTTTAAGTCTGGAGATTGTGCTGGCCACTCCATGTTTTCAAGCTTACCATCTTGTTCTTTTTTCCTGAGGTAGTTTTGGCATAGTTTGGCCTCTGACCAACTAGGCGCATACCAGAGGGCATTGCATGGCGCTGCAGAATGCTGTGGTAGCCATATTGGTTGCTTGAAGTTGTTGTCCTGTTAGCTGCCTATCACACAATTTGTTAACTCTTAGAGACATGTTCTCTGATTCAGTTGTGGCTTTGGGTCTGCCAGACCACTTCCTGTCTGTTTCCCCCAGTTTTTGAGTGCTTTTTGATGTTGAAGAAAACTGTACTCACTGACATCTTGACTTTCTTTGCAATTGTCCTGTGGGAAAGACTAACACTTTTAAGTGTTGTGATGGTCTGCCTCTCTCCCAATGTTAATTGCCCCCTTCTTGCCATTTTAGTAGCATTGCCCCCTTCTTGCCATTTTAGTAGCATTACACTACTTTCTACAGTACAGTACCGTTCACCTGATGCTCCTGAGGGTCTGGTACCACAGTGTGTGTTTCAACACTGCTTTTATACCAACATTGGGTGTTGTAAGTAATCAAGAAAAGTTGGAACACCTATAGGAATTAGTAGCACTAGCTGTCAAGGCTGAATTGCAATAAATAACTGGAAAAATTAGGGTGTTCTAAAACTTTTGACCGGTAGTGTACGTCTGTGCGTGGTGGTTCTTAAAGCACTGCCTCCAGCTGCAATCCACTCTTTGTGAACACTTTTTTTCTACCACATCTTTTCCCAACCTTCGACTCTCTATTAATGTGCTTGGACACAGAACTCTGTGAACAGCCAGCCTCTTTAGCAATGACCTTTTATGTCTTGCCCTCCTTGTCCAAGGTGTCAATGGTTGTCTTTTAGACAACTGTCAGGTCAGCAGTCTTCCCCATGATTATGTTGCCTGCAGAACTAGACTGAGTGACTATTTAAAGGGCTTTGCAGGTGTTTTGAGTTAATTAGCTAATTAGAGTGTGGCACCAGGGGTGCAATATTTAACTTTTCCACAATATTCTCGTTTTCTGAGATACTCAGTGGGGGTTTCAATGTCAATAGTTGTCAGTTATAATCATCAAAATTAAAGAAATAAATACTTGAAATATCAGTCTGTGTGTATTAAATGTACACATTATACACGTTTTACTTTTTGAATGGAATTACTAAAATAAATCTACTTTTCCATTATATTCCAAGCACCTGTACCTGTATACACACACACACACATCAGCATCAGCAGCCCATACGACTGCCTCACAGTAGCTAAGCTCCACATGCTTGGTCAAGTACGTGTCTGAAAAACAGCAAGAATTCATGACAACCACAATGACTGAGACTGAGTTACACAGACCCAACCTTCCTCTTTTGAGAAGTGCTGGACGAAACTGCCAACTGCTTAAAGCAGCACTGTACTACTTTTTCGAGTAAATTAATCATCTTCATAAGTCGGTAGATGCTTTAAGGAGGCAAATGAAGACTTCCTCGACCGCCCCCGTGGTGCTTTAAAGAAACCAAAGGGACTTTGCATATCTACTTTATATGTACTGTTTAAAGGGTCTTAGCACAGTTTCAGTATAGTGTCCCCTTCAGTGTCCACAACACTGTACACAGATGCCTTAAACAATAAAATTGTGAAGACAGAGAAAGTGTGGCCTTTTTTGGTACTCATTGTCACAGATTTGAATAAAACAGGTTAAAATCTGTGACAGAGAGGTCCAAAAGTGTCTTGATTTCACACAGAATCACCCTTATATAGCTTACCAGTAGCAGGAACACCTGGAGAAATTTGAGCTTCAGACTACTGTCTTTGCTGTCATTGTGCTACCCGAGTAGGCCTAGCTCAGCACTGATTTACTGGAGGGACAAGAACCCTAAAGCCTGCATATGAGGTGTGTATTGGACACTTCAAGAGACTACAACAATTTTTGGAGTGTGTGTGTGTGTGTGTTTGCACACTGTTGCCTCAGGGTTTTGAAGAGACTGAGGGCCAAGGACCCCAAGCAGATTGAACTGGAGAGGCTGGAGCAGGGCTTCTCCATCTATATCAACGGAGCCAACGCTGACAGGCCCGACAACAACATTAAAGGCGCTCCACCCAGCAGGAGGTCACCTCACACGTCCGCAGTCTCCCCTTCAGCCACACGCAGAACCACACACACAGCAGGTACATGGCAACATTCTGTTGATGCAACACGCCTGCACACATTAAAGCTCTTCAATATTCACAGTTATCCATTTTGGGTAATGTACAGTCTTCACTCTTTAGTTACTGGTAAAACACATACACTTACCAGACACATATTGGCATGCAGTCAGTTTTACATTTGTATATGCAGTGATCTGCCAGCAATATGCCTTCTGGAGCTACAATGCAATACCACATTTTGTCCTTTATCCAGGTGGAAGAGTTAATTAGTAAGATTACCAGTATTAGGCTGACAGGTAAAACCATGTGATTTGGAATATGTGGAACATACAGTCTATGATGTAGTAGCTATAAAGTAGCTGCTGAGTCAGGTTGCGTATCACTGTGTATATGTGTTAAAAACTCTTAGTTACCCATGAAACAGACACTTTACACACACCTGTTCTTTAACACACATGTTCTCAACAAACAGAAATGTACACGCTTGTTTGACATGGGGGTACAGCACACACATAAGCACAGGGCTAGATTACACCAGCCTCTTCACTGCTGGAGCGGCTGTGTTTGTCTTTGGCACGGAGATGCTAAATATGTGATGATCCTCCAGAGCGACTCTACAGATGGTGTAGTGTGTGTATGTGTGTGCGTGTATGTGTATGTGCTTGTTTGTGGGGTGGAAATCGGATGTGTGCACTGGACTCCTCTCTGTCTCTCACTCAAGGGAGTGTTTATTTTCTGCCTTTGCAGAAGCTTCGCGGTGCAGTGATAGAGAGAGGGAGCTGAAGAGAAGCCACACTGCACCAGGCAAAGTGCAAAGAAGAGAATGGGTGCAGGTAGCTTCACATACACGTACATATGTTTATCTGCTGAAAATCTATATGTTTCTGAAGCAGGTTTAAGGTGAACAGGAAATTAAAGAAGAAAACTGATCTGGAAGTATACATTTATTTTGTTTCGTTTGCTTTGTTTTTACCCTTTCTCTGTGTAAAGGAGTTGGGTCTGAAACTGTCTTGTCTGGCTTTATGTGAGCCTTTTGTGAGTCTGGTCATGAAATAGTGAACCAAGTTGTGGTGTCACACTGAATCCAGTGTCACTGTAGGTTGTCCATAGAGTACAAGATTGTTAAGCCCAGAATGGGCCCTTGCAGGAACAAAACAGTTCTGTTTGCATTACTTGCCAGAGTTCTAACAACATTGCAACACTGGAGATATTTACAAAGTTGTAAGAAAGGAATAGAACTCGCTTAGTTTATAGCTAAGCAAAGTGCAGGTTTTCTGTAAATGACCATAGCTGTGCTTCATTTTCATTTCATTTGAAACTGGCTAATGTAATTAGGTAGGCCATTAGTCTAAGATCTTTCAGAGCCCTTCCAGTTGGTATATGTCAAGAAAGTCAATTAAAGGTAAATAAGGGTTGACTAAAAGCATCTGTCTATTCTGATCACCATGATTCATTTGAAGTTCTATGTTGGATGCCAGCCAAGCTTTGCCATGAAGCCCACACACTTGTAATTATAGAACTACAGTATCTGAGGCACATTACAAGCCAGATTGTGAAAAAAATGTGACTTACACTCTACATAAAATATGGACAAGATATGCCTGTTGTCCATACAAAAGAGTAGCGTAACCCTCATTTTGGACCTCACATATGGAATGTAGTAGAATGCTTGTTTGACTCAACAATGCAACATTCTCCCACAGAGCTCAGTCCACATACGGACAGAGGAAGGGACCAGACTGAAGCTACTGCCAGAGCCGCGCTACTCTGCTGACTTTGAGCCCTATGAAAGCATCAGCATGGAGGTAGGAGATCATTTATGTGTGTGTGTGTGTGTGTGTGTGTGTCAGGGATTAAAGTTCTCCGGCCCCATGCCGGATTTCCGGCTTGTAGTGATTGCCCGTGGATTTAAAAAAAATAATAAATCGAAAATAAATTGACGGCAATAAAAAAAAAAAAAAATGACCGTCGAAATCCCTCTTGTGTTTGTCAGCCAATGGTAGCAAAGGAGCGCTCTGAAACTGACAGTATTAGCCAATCAGAAGAAGAATGGGGCGGGTCTAAGGAAAGCCTTTACCCCCTCCTCTCATTTCTTCCTTGCTTCGATGCGGTGCAATGCTGAAGATCGACACGGAAAGTCACCTCGCGCCGTTACGGCTCCATTCAACGGAGAGAGGGTAAAAAGTAAAAAAAATAAAAATAAATGAACTTTTGTGTTTGGAGAGAAGGGCGAGGGAGAGAGAGAGAAAACGGAATTGCATGGTGGCGTGGGCAAAATGCAGTTCGTGAACTCTGGGGCAGATGTGACGACCCTAGAGAAAGGTGTTAAAAATAAATGGCGCTGGGCATGGCTGGAGGATACTGGGCGAGATGGCAAGCCATTTAGAAATTGGTGCAAGAAGTTGGGCATACCAGGCGCTTGCTACTGCACGCTATGTTCCAGGAAGATAATTTACGGATCCAGTGGCAAAAAGGTGCTACGTATACACGAATTAGACCGTGGCCATCAAGCTGCTGTCCGTGCGGTCCCACACACCACACGCTTGCCGGTGTTCTGTCATTCTGTCCTACATTGTCAGAAAATCCTACGGTAGGATGTCTCGACAGACATAATCTGTCAGATTGTCCTACATTGTCAAAGCATCCTACGGTAGGAGGAATGACACTATCAGACACGTCTTTACCATAACATGTTTTAGGATAGGCTACCTACCCAACATTTAAGGATAATGTAGACTTCCGAGTATTATTTTAGCCAACACACGAATGCAGGACGTCATGAAAATTCAAGTTTACCAGCAATTTAGTCTACGTGATACGCAGGTAGTATACCCACCACGCCACCAGTTTGGCGTTTTCTATACACACCTAAATAAATGACTGAATAAATGAAAAGTTGAAAAGTTAAACTGTTTAGGGAAGATATTTTTTGTATTTCAAGACTCGCTCACTTTTTTAAATCAGAATTATATTACATTGTGTGGTTAATATTGAATTTACGTCATTAATCTACCCCGCTTGCTCTGCAAAGTTTTAGTAACAGCTGATGTAGGACAAAATGATGTTTACATGGCGGGAAATGGAGTATCGTGATCTGCTCTTGCGCGCGCATGTGCCGTGGGTGTTTGTAGGATAAAATGATATGTAGGATAGAATGATAGAACACCGGGAACTACGGCAACAGCTGCTGTGCCATCATCAATAACTGACCGAGTGTGCGAATTAAAAATAAGGGTGTGTGCTTTCCTCGCAGAACACGACCTGTCATTCACCCTTGCTCAACCCCTGGTCGACCTATGCAAAAAGGTTGCGGGAGACAAAGCGGCTCTCAGTAGAATGTCAATGTCAAATCAGCTGGCCAGCTATTTTAATACGCACGGCATTACACCGGAGTTCAAGCGGCAGCTGTCCAACAAATTGAAAAACAACATGTTTTGCCATTCTACTACTGATGTTCAAAGTTATTGAAATGGTGAAATTGTTAAATTATTTCAATTATTAAAACTTTTAATGCTCTCTAAATGCCATACTGAATTTCATCTACCTTTGTAACAGTTCACCTTGTGACTGTAGGTTAATTTATTACTTGTTAAGGACAACGCTGAGCACCAAAACTGGATATCAAAAGAAATGTGGTACATACAGGTGGTAGATATAGTAGATGCACTTTTGCCGTTTTTGGTATTGGATTTTCAAAAGTCAAATTTAATTTTCCATTCATGCAATCTCTGATCCCATGCCCCCACAAACCCCCTGGTATGGCTTGAAAATAAACACACAATCCAAAACACACGCACACACACACACACACACACACACACACACATATATATATATATATATATATATATATATATATATATATATATATATATATATATATATATACATACATACATATATACATATATAAATAAATATATATTAGTTTCTTGCCTGTGTCGACAAAGTTCAGGCTCAGGATTTTTTTTTGCTTTAATCCCTGGTGTGTGTGTGTGTAGGCAAGGTAGAGAGAGAGAGAGAAAGGGGATTTTGTTCGGAAGAAGGAACCAGTGTATTTGTGTTAGTCTTGAGACTATTATCTTCTTATTATCGCCTTTTCTTCTTATGTGTCAGTGTTCAGGCGACAGTTGTAAAGTGTCTCGAGCACTGGGGAGCAAATCTGAGTCGTGTTTGACACAAGCCGAACCCGACCACAGTGAGCGTGTCCTTCTCAACATGGACCAGGTCAAGGTGAGCAGCAGAAAAGTCCATCACTTTGCTATAAAGAAAACAACGCTTCACTTGCTAATTTCCACTTTATTTATTAAGGCTGTCATCTCATTATGAACATACTGCATATTTTTATCCACTACTCATTCTTATGACATTTAGGTGCAACATTTCGACCTCCACACACCAGCTTTAACATGGTGCATCACACTTTGCTAACATCATTCTGTTAGTTTAGATTGGTAGATTGTTTTTAAAATACAACCCCGCACACCAGCGTCAAACTCTGCTGCCACCATGGTGTCAATTACAATTCAGGTCTATTTTTGTCGTAGCCACTCAATCAAGTCCATTGTCTATCCATGCCTTATTGGTATTACTTTTCTTCCAAGACTCACACAACAGTCTAGACAGAAGCGTTAGATGTTTTAGTCTGGGTTATTTTCTTGGAATACATATTTTATGGTGTGTGTGTGTGTGTGTGTGTGTACGAACGAGACAGGTCCTGCGGCGGAGCCTGGAGATGAGTGTGCGGCGGCGCAGCAGTCGTGGTTCGGCAGGGGAGGAGTCGGAGGAGGAGTGGGTGGAGGAGCAGATAGAGCGCGAGGAGAGCAGCGAGAGCCTCCAGGAGCTGGGCCTCTCCTCCAGCCCCAAACACACTAGCCAGCCAATCAACAGCCAGCTGCAGCCCGATGACCTCATCGTGCTGGACTTTGGCCCCTCCCCTACTGGTGAGGATGAATTAATTTTGAATCCATTGGTCGAGAATTGAGGTTGATGTGTCACTCAGTGAGCAAGCAGGTTGTTTACAGACTCTCCAGGAACAGCCCACCCCCACCGGCACCCCCCAAACTTCAGGCAGTTTTGGAATATGTATATGGCATTACATTGTCTTTCCTAGCTTTTATTGACCTCAGTTAGTATTTCCTGTTTTTCATGGCAGCTGTGAGAAGAACTACTTGATCTCCAAATCTTTTGAAATTAAGTAGGCTTTCTGTGTATGACTCCAGCAGGGCGTAAAGTGGAGCGCTCTTTGTCAGCAAAGAGGAAAGAGAATGTGGAGTCCTACATCCCCACTAAGCCAATGCTGGTAAAGAAACCTCAAGACAGACCTGCCTCAAGAACCAGCACCACCTCTTCACGTGAGCCATCCGCACTCATACCCTGCGATGGGCAACCTGGCTTCAGAACCTACAATCCAATACCACATATTTCTTCCAGGCAATCACTAAATTAGCTGACTGCAATTAACACAGTACTTAAAATAGGTGAAAGAATTAATGATTTGGAATATGTGTTACTATAGTGTAGCATCTAAATTGAGGTCGCCTGTCACTGCTCAAATTGCAATTTTTACACACACAAATGCACACAGACATTTTCACACTGTTATAATGTGGTGCCATAATACCCACTATAATCTAATGCTGTTTTACTGATTACTGTGACCTTTAGGTCCTGGCAGTCGTGTTGAACGCCCCCTGTCTGCAGCCCGCAGGCCACTGCAGGAGAACAGAGACTCTGAGGAGACAGTCAGTCGTGTGTTCCAGGCCCTTCAGAAAGAGAACACACCTTTGCCCAAACACACTCAGCCCTCAGACTCCAAGTCACACACACTCTCGCCAGACCGCAGGCAGCACACACCTGAGCGAAGGTCTCCAGCACACACACGAGAGCCTTCGCCCAAGTCTCCCTCGCACTCCCCCATCACGAGATCGCCTGCAAGCACTCCTGTGACCAGAGCTCACACACAGACAGGCGGGACAAGGACTCCCAGCCCACAGCAGTCTGAACACAAACTTTTCAGCCGGAGTTCTGTGAGTCCCTACACAGTATCACCCACTGTTGTCCAGTGATAGTGTATACATTTCCTGATGGATTGCCTACTATTAAAATCTTGTAATCATTCTGTAAATGTAATACTGTATATTCAATACATAATCTATATTTATTAAAATTAGATGAGAATACTGCAGTTGTTAAAATGTGTAGGTTGGGTGTGTCTTTTTTTACATGGTTGGATGTTTTCTCACCAGAAACACTACCCATTCTCTTTTCTTTCTGTGTACCTGGTAATATTACTGGTTACATCTTGAGTTTGTCATTATTTGCAGATTGATACTAATAATATTGTGTTTCATGTAATTTCCTTTCTGGTCTTTTCAAAGGTCAAGGGTCATTTGTCAAAAAGATTGGGTTGCGCTGGTGAGGAGGATGACGATGGTGAGGAAGATGAAGCTAGCCGGGTGACCAGAGCCATGCAGAGGATCACGCTGATGGGACCCAGGTGACAGCCTACACCTCACCTCTGACCCCAAAAGCCTTCGCCCCACCTCAACCGTCCATGGGATACATTTACAGGCCCTGACAGCCAGACAGCCCTCTAAATCATTATGCTTCATCCCTCCAGCTCTGACACTCCACACTAGTAGGTCAGCTGTCTAGGTCTCTGTTCCCGTGCGGTTACTTCTGCACATTACATTACATGTAGCTGACACCCTTTACCAGAGTGAATCATGTACAGGGGCTATGCAGTGTGGGGGTTGGCTGACTTGCTCAAGGGCACCTCAGCCATGGGATGAGGGTGCAGGAGAGTGCTGGTTATTCATTCCCTCATCCACATTTTTCCTGCTGGTAGAGGAATCGCAACTGTGATCTCCCCATACCAAGACTTCCTAACCTTTTGTTTTTCTTTCTTCTCTCAGTCAACAGAAAAAGCTGTTAAAAGCTCTAGAGCGCATCGAGTCTGAATCCCAGCTGGAGTTTCAGCCCACACTCAAGAGTCCAAGCAGCCTGAGCAGCAGTCAAGTCAGTATCCTGGTTACGATAGTTATTTCACACACGTCACAGAGCACACTTTGACATAATGTACAGTGCAAACATGCTTGCCAGATAAATTACAAATTCTTTATTAATTCCAGTTGTGTGGCCTTGTCTCATATCATAGGCTGCCTCTGATGTTGTAACAGGTGTATTAGTGCATTTTCATATATACTTTGTTTGGATTCAAGGCCTGAATTGGAACAAAATGTTGCCATTGTCCACAGGTTTGTTTCGTGTTCCTACTGCAATATTTAGAATGCAAGAAAAGATGTAAACAAACCCATGTGCAATTAAACAATATCCTAAATAATGAATGTAGCCGATGATACTTAAATGACTGATACCTTAAATAAAAGATGCTCCTACATACATACTAGTTTCAGTGGTGAAAAATAAATGTCACATAGTCCATTGTTACAATGTGTATTCTACAATAAGTCAGGTGTCCCGCTACACTGGACTAATAGCCTTCATGCTGTAAATGATACGATCCAGAGAACGACTGAACACCTTTGAGCACCCCCTCTTGGCGTTCTTGGCATTTTGATTTGCTCTGGAGCAGAGTACAATTGCTGCTTTCACATACGTATACCAATTGAACCGACTCATTGGGGGAAACGATCCACATTACGTTTCAAAGATCCAGGTGTGAAAGCACCTTTATATTGTTTTTAATAGTTTCAAAATAAGCTTCTCTGTCATCAGTTGCCCATCTGTTTGATACTTGGGGCACTTGAATTTCTGTGTGTGTTGTTGTAGATCAGGCACAATGTATCATCTTCAAGACATTTTATACATGGCCGCATCGAGACCAGGCTTACTGACTCCGTATTATACTACCTAAACCACCGACAACCTCCAAAAACCGACACATCACTCACACACTGTCATCTGACAGTTTGGTGTTGAGCATAGATTATAATGTGCTGTTCTTGTGATGACAGAGGAACCAAGCATCAGCCGAGGTGCCATCAACTCTGTACGTAACCATGGAGATCCTTTCCAACTGGGGGAACCCGTGGCACGTGGGCCTCACAGAGATGCAGTTCTTTGGTGGAAAGAACCAAAAGATTTATGTGTCGCCTCACGATCTAGATATCCGCAACGCGCAAGAGCCAGGGAACCTGGGAGCACTGGTGAATGGAAAGACAAAGGCAAGTGTGTGTGTGTAACTATAATAATATTATGTAAAGATATAATAACATTGTGTTGCACCCTTTTAATAATGTGTGTGTGTGTGTAGACCACTAAGTACCAGAGCAGTTGGGTGTGTGCACTGTATACTAGTGTGTGTGTGTGTGTGTGTGTGTGTGTGTGTAAGTATAATAATATTATGTAAAGATATAATAACATTATGTTGCACCCTTTTAATAATGTAAGTGTGTTTGTGTGTGTGTAGACCACTTAGCAGAACATATGGTGGTGTGTATTGTCTTCTAATGTGACTGTGTGTGTGTATGTGTGTGTGTGTGTGTGTGTGTGTGTGTGTGTGTGTGTAGACCACAAAGGAGCGGAACATGTGGGTGTGTGCGTTGTGTCCACCAGTGCAGCTTTATTTCATCCTGAGGAACACTGAGCGCACTCCAGACTTTGCCCTCTCGCACATCAAGATCTGGAACTACAATAGAAGCCTCAATGTAAGTGTGTGGTGTGTGTGTGTGTGGTGTGTGTGTGTGTGTGTGTGTGTGTGTGTGTGTGTGTGTGTGTGTGTGTGTGTTAGACTAGGAAGACCAACGTGTGCACATGAAGCCTCTGTAATCCGTTGAGCTAATCTCCTGCTGTTCCACATTCAGACACACACACACACACACACACACACACACACACACACACACACACACACACACACACACTCTAAGAGCACCATGCTGTCTGTGAGCAGAGGAGGGCTTAAGTCCTGAATGCATTACCAAGTCATGGCTGAACATTAAGGTTGTATGAGGCGCGTCTGTGGATGTGCATTTATTTGGTGTGTGTATATCTGTGTGTATGTGTGTCTCTCTGGGTGTAGTGCTGCAGATTAGCCTAATTTAGGTCTACTGAGTGTTTGCTGATGTTATGTGGCTAATATGGAATATGCTGCGGTGACTGGAATAGTTAGCACTAGCTACACTTAGGCTCATCTGTGGCATTAGCTGTCCTGTCCTGTGCTATGTAAAGGAGCTCTGGTCTGTTTCAGCTCAGAGGGTCATTTTGTCACCACTATGGCAACGTGTTATTTTAGTGTGTAGAGTAAAGGTGGTGTGTGTGTGTGTGTGTATGTGTGTGTGTGTGTGTGTGTGTGTGTGTGTGTGTGTGTGTGTGTTTTGTAAGAATGAAGTCAATGGCCGTGTGTGAATTTGTTGTATAAGTGAATATTGATATATGTGTGGGAGGGTAGTGTGCACCTTGTTTTGTGAGAAGCACACTTAGCAAGTATGTGGATGTGTTGTGTGATGCCTAGTCCTTAGTGCTGTATGTCTGTGCTGCAGTAATAGTGGGTGCAAATGAACTACTTAAGGTTCATTCTAAGGTCACATCCGGTGTCGCTAAAATCAAGTCATAGCTCCTCTTATATTGATCAACTGGTATTGGTGTATGTGTGTGTATTTTGTGTTGTAGGATCTAGACATAGGCGCTCGTCATGTGAAGCTGTATGTAAACAGCACACTGGTCTTCGAGGGAGAGGTGCAGAAAGGCTGTGGGAACTCCGTGTTCGACTACAGTACCGCGGTGGACCTGCGGGAAATACAGCTCCCAGACTGCAACACTCCCAGCCCTGTCACTTCCTCTCACAGCCTGAGGGGCTGCAGCCCACAGAGACATGACACCCAGACCAGCCAGGAAGCCAGCACCTGCGACAGCCAAGCGAAAGACCAGATAGAGCTGAGTAAGGTAGGGTAAGGCCACGGGAACCTTTGAAGGCACGATAGCTGTTAGAGAGACGACATTTGGTCACCTAGGAATATCAACACGCATTTGACTCTCAGGAATTTCTCTCAACACACATTTGCCTTTCAGTTTTTGAGGAGCAGCTCTCCCAGTTGTGGTGTCACAATGCTTAAAATATATTTCCGGACATTTCTGTGTCACTCCACAGCAGCAGGCACTGGCTCAGCCCAGAGCAGCAGCAGCAGCAGCAGTCATGCAGAAGGACTCGCTGGAACTGGACACCCACCCTCTGGACGCCGCCTCCCCCACACCAGGCAGCCAGACGGAGGACAGGCCACGCACGGTGACCACACAGCCCTCCGGACGCACCCCCGATTGGCTGAACCCCTCGAGCAGGGCGGGGCCCGAGGCCTCGGAGCCGGGGTCTGAGCGAGAGCGCGAACGGGAACGTGAGAGGGAGAGGCCACCGTGGCTGGTGCCGTCCGAGCCCAAGGGCTCCTCGTCCTCTTCCTCGGTGCTGCCGGAGCTGGCGTGCCACCCGGGCCGCGTGTGCCAGGGGGCGGTGCAGAGGCCCACACACGGCCGCCCGCAGAGGCGCAACAGCTCTGAGTTCAGCGCCGACTCCCTGGACCTGGACTCAGAGCTGGGCCGGGATGTACTAGCCGAGAGAGAGCAGGAGAGGGACAGGGACAGGGGTCGGGTGGAGCGGGAGCTGGACCTGGGGTCGGACCTGCTGGATGACTTCTATGAGCGGCCAGAGCGACCCGTCAGTGGGAGGAGAGGTTCAACACGAGGTGGTGCCAAAGCCATCGGTCACAACGCAGACCTGGCGCCTAACACCAGTAGCACAGGTACACCTACAGAAACCTTGGTTTCTTTTTGACTGTATTATATGTCTGCCTCTCTTGTTTTCCTTTCTCACTTTATCCTCTATCCTGTCACCCTGTCTTTGAAACATTACTACTTAACTACTCATTAAGTTCGTCTCTAGACCGCTTTTGTTGTTGGACAGATACAGTTACAGAGTACAAAATGGCTGCTTTCTGTTTAGCGTGACACAGGATTTTTTTGTCTAGTGTGGAATTAGATTAGGTTGGCAGCTACCTTTCTTTACCTCACGTGCCTCGGACAGTCTGAGTAATCCAGCGTTAGCCAGAGAAGGCATCAAGCAGAGCCTATCCTGCAGGTCAGGTAGTGTCAGCTAGTGTCAGGACAAGTGCTCCAAGCCTGTCACATATTTCCACACAAACAGCTGCACGAGCACAATAGGCGTTGTGTAGGCAGGGCATACTGTTTTTTCAGTTGTGTCAATATGCGTTGGGGTCCCTACACTCAGGAGTGTTGGTGAGAGGCTTGTTGTTCTTTGTGTGTCCAACTTAAAGGGAAACTTTCAACTAAATTTAGTGAACACACAGCTCCGCAAAGATGAAGTAATTTTCGTTGTTTTAGGGCCTGTTTACACGAGAACGCTTACGGGTAAAAACGACAAAATATTTTATAGGAATGCCTTCGTCCACACGGTGACAGCCTTTTTGGGGCCTAAAAACACAAAAATCTGAAACCACCCCAAAAGCTCTGCTTTTGTACTGTATGCACGCAGATTTCCTCCCGAAAACGCTCATGTAAACGTGGAATAAAAAGTGAAGACGCAAAGCCACTTTACGGTCTTCTGTTCAGACCGTCATCATGTAAACGTAGCCTTAATTGAAGTGCACATGGCATGCACCATGTGCGTCACATGTGCAGGGGAATATGCAAGAGGCTTCAGTAGGCCCCACCTGTACAGACACCACCTTTGCACAGAGACATTGCCCCTCATAGGTGAAGACCTGAAACACCTCTGTTTCCCTGAGTCTAAAAGTACACATAATAAACCAAACTTAATGTGCAGTCAAGCACTGAAAGTGCTGTGTCAAGATGGTTTTAATTTTAGCATCAGCGTCAGGGTGGCATTCCCAATGGTGTATATAGCAGAATTAGTTTGGGAATGTTAAAGCATTGTTTGTTCAGGCATTGTTTTTGTTTTTACTGTTGGAAAGTCGACACACACATACAAATGAATTACAACCTGGAGTTGATCAGCCATGTGCAACCGACAGCAGCAGCTGTTTGCACTAATCTCTATAGAGTGACAAATGCTTCAGGTCGATAACAGGCACTTCTGCCGAGAGAAAACCTGGCTGAGATTGTTGGGGGGAAAAAAAGAAAAAGAAAAAAATAGATGAATCCCTAAAGAGCTGAAAATATCTTTCCTGACGTTCAGTCTCCATAGAAATAGCCACTTCAGTGATGACACAAACAAGTCCGTGCTTTATGGTCTTTATGGTCTGCAGAGGTGGGGGCAGCTTCGAAAGTAATAACCTTGCCACACGTTTGATCTGACTATTTTCTGAACAGCTAATCCTAAACAGTGCACAAATCATCAGTCAGGTAGATCAGCTAATTACAGTAGTGGTATCACCTCTGTTAAGTACACAGGCAGAAGAAATGCATGGGTAGACTTTTATTTTCAGAAGCTGTTGCTGACTCCTCTGTTGATATAACAGGTTGTCTTGTGCAGTACTTGTGTATGTTAACTCATGAGCATTGCACCTCTCTGTTTCAGGTTTGGGTCCAGTGACGGCGTCAAGTCGCCGTCAGCGAACCCACTGGCACAGTGAGCAGGAGGACTCTCTCATGGAGTCCTGGGACTCGCTTATCAAGTTCAACCAGAGCCAGCGAGGGCGCATCTCCAACATGGCCTACGAGGGCGACATCTTTGACGAGTTCCTGCAGCGGCAGAACGCCCACACGCAGGCTCGGCCCTCTGCGCTCAGTCCCCCGCCGGTGGCCCCTACGCCGGACGAGCTGGAGGACGATCCCCCCGACCTGCGGGACGAGGAGGACTTTGAGATCCCCGTGCTGCCGCAGGGCCAGACGCTGGTCATCAGCATTCTGTCAACGTGGGGTGACCGGCACTACGTGGGTCTCAACGGACTGGAGGTCTTCAGCGCCACCGGCGAGCCTGTCAAGCCTGCACGCATTAGCGCCAACCCGCCCGACATCAACATTCTGCCGGCGTATGGCAAGGACCCTCGTGTGGTGGCCAACCTGATTGACGGTGTCAACCGCACGCAGGACTGCATGCACCTGTGGCTGGCGCCCTTCACGCCGGGACGGCGGCACGTCATTGAGCTGGAGCTGGGCCGCACGCACCGCCTGGCCATGGTGCGCGTCTGGAACTACAACAAATCCCGCATCCACTCCTTCCGCGGGGCCCGTGAGGTGGAGATGAGCCTGGACGGCAGGTGCATCTTCAGAGGGGAGATCGCCAAGGCCTCAGGCAATCTGTCTGGAGGTACCCACCTGCCTGATCTTCATTTCAACATAGATATACAAGACACAAAACATAATAAACACCTAAACACACTTTTTCAGTAGTTTTCTGAAGCTGCTGTCGAAAAAAATCTAAAATGTAGGTCCAGACATGTTTCAAAGTTAACCCTTCACACTTGAGGCGCTCCAGGGTAGAGTGGATACAACATGGAGATTTCATAATTTTACCTGCTAAGCTTGACTTCCATGAGTTTTGCTAGCCCTGTTCAGTTTCAAATTTTTAACTACGGCTCTGACAAGGAAAAGTAGAAACCTAAATTTCAAAACAACTTTTCTGGAGGTTTCCTCTTATACATCCTGAACCTCCATAAAAGACCTGGAAAAATTCTGAAAGCAGCTTTAGCAGTACATGCAAATCTTTGCATCTGAAGACCCTTTCATTCATTATTCATTCAACAACCAAACATCCCATTCTTCTTAACTTTCTTTTACCTGTTGTCAATATCCTCCCGCCCAGGACTAGACCAGTTTGGCGACACCATCCTGTTCACCACGGATGACGCTATCCTGGAGGCCATGTCGCGCTTCGACGAGACCTTTGTGGATGGGGCGGAGGAGGCGGGACCGGGAGTGGTGGAGGAGGAGCTTCAGAGGCCGCGCACAGCCGACGGGGAGGGAGAGGAGAGACCCTTCACCCAGGCCGGCTTCAGAGAGGATGAACAGCCGGTAAGAGACCAAAGGAGAGATGGCTCTATGTGGTGTGTGTGTATGGAGAGAACGAGCAGCCAGTAAGAAACACTCAAAGAGATAGCTTTGTGTGTGAGTGTGTGTGTGTGTGCGTGCGTGTGTGTGTATGAATAAATCAGTCATCCCACAGGAGTTGCTGTCATCTTACATGAATCTCTTTGGCTCTGTACTTGTAGCTGGATCTGACGGTGAGCCCACAGCCTGAGAGTGCTCCTGACATCCAGCACACTCCAGGGGTGTACACTGGGAAGGGTGAGCAGCAATCCTGTTACAGCTCTCCTCTGCACTCTTTTATCCTTTCATTCTCTCTTCCATGCTTCCTGGTGCCAGATGTGTTTAGCTTCTCCTGAAGAGATTCTCTAGTAAAAAAAAAAGAAAGAAATTCTTTAGTAGAAAAAAGCTGAAAGCAGTATTGGAAGGAAGATCAATCCTAGTGTGGCTTAATATAATGTGTAATGAATAATGATAAATCTCCACCGTATCCCTGGCCTGGGATACGGTGATGGCAGTGGCATAAAGAGAGGTGAGGAATCCCTGCTTGCAAAAACAACAAAAACCTGATGAACTACCCGCTGATTATCTGTGTGCTGATTAGGATCGGCTGGTTCAAAAATGGTTGGATCAAATCAGTGGCGAGTGCTGGTCCTTCAAACAGGGGAGGCTCATTTTAAGTGTAGGCTACATTATTAATGTATCATATTGCACCGCAAGTTACTAATAAAAGGAAAATTAAAATGTCAAGTGACAGTGTTAGCTGTGGCCATTGTGCTGGGGTGGGCTAGCAAGATAACTAGCAGGCTAGTGTTCCTTTATAACTTGGATGCTTGAATGAACGAATTAACAAAACTAAAACGGCAAACTCTGTTGTAAAATTTTAATGTATTTATGATATAATATGCTCAAAGATTAAACATTTTATATGGGCTACATCGCTATGAAATAAGGCATTCCAGATTGTCAGCACTTTGTATCATGACTTTACCTTCTGAAACCCGCAAGGGAGTGAATAATTTTCTGTGATATCGATATTTGTTTCAACCTAACTGTTTACCAGAAGTGGTTCCGTCTTTTAGACAGTTCCTTCAATCCTGATGCGACAGCCTGGCGTCATGGTCAGCTCACTGTTCCATTCATCCCCAGTGAAGCTGAACTTCAAAGGCCGTATCAATTTTCCGCATTTATCCAATTGCCATCTATCTTTACTGCAGTAGAAAAACTGGTCAGCACTATCTTATAGAAACCCATTAAGGCCCGTCGTCAATGGGATTTTAATATACTGTGCTGCGTCATAAAAATCATTGGAAAATCACGTTGAAAAACCGCCAATGGTAAACTAAGGAGGGGGTCATGAAGTTAAACAGATTCCTGAATGCTTTCAATAAAATGTCAATCCCAATTACATTTAAATTTAACAGTGCATATTTTACCACTTACTGTTAGAAATTTTAGAGAAAGTCTGGCTTACCTTGTTGTCTTAGAGCAATCACACCTGCATCAAATATGTGACAGGGTTTTTACTTTCTGAAACCATGATCTCCACCTCTGAACTTATGGTGATAAAACATGGGGCAGCTTTTTAAGCAACGTTGCTGGGCAACAACATGACATGCTTCTAATGTTCTGATTGGATGATTGTGACAAGTTGCCTGCTGATGAATTAACATATCCTGATAAAAGTCTTTTTTCTAACATGAATGCATGAATGTGCATCATCACCTTAAGGACAATCGTAAAGTGAAAGTGTTGGTGTGTTTGCAGTACTCAAGCTGAGCCTGAGTGAGACGTGGGGGGACGTGCACTATCTGGGCCTGACGGGGCTGGAGGTGGTAGGGCAGGAGGGCCAGAGCATCTCCCTCGACCTCGCCATGCTTGATGCCTCGCCACGCGACCTCAACGACCTGCCCGGCCACACTAACGACCTCCGCACCCTGGACAAGTCAGTGTGCTATCCATCGCTCTCCTCTTACTTTTTTTTATATCCCTACTTCTCTCGTGTTCTAGTTTTAATACAGTAGTATGCAACAGTTTGGGCACTCCTATTTAAGCAAGTGGAAGATGAAATGATCCGAAAAAACATGAAGTTACAGATGACATACTCCATTTACATTTTCAAACAAAATCACGTTTCATTGTCAGATTTCATATTTTCAAAATGACCAAACAAGACAAAAGGACCACAAAAAGTTTGGGCACCCTCTATACTTAATACTTAGTAGCACCCCCTTTGGCGAGGATCACAGCTTGTAAACCCTTCTTGTACCGGTATGTAGCCAAGAGTCTTTCAATTCTTCTTGCTGGGATTTTGGCCCATTCTTTGTTACAAAAGTCTTAAAGTCTTGCACACACTGCTCTTTTAAGGTCTATCCTTAAGGTCTATTTCTTTCAATAATATTTAATAATAATTAGGTCTGGGGACTGCGGCATGGCAAAACCTTTATTTTGCACCCCATTGCACCCCCCATGCTTAACAGTTGGACAGGTGTTCATTTCATCTAAGTCTGTGCCCTTTTTCCTCCAAAAATACCTCTATTCATTCCATCCAAAAAGTTCAATTTTAACTTCATCAGTTCACAGGACCTTTTCCCAAAATGCAACAGGCTGTTCTGTAGCAAAATTCAAATGTTGAGGTGTTGTGGTGAGGACGCAGGAGAGGTTTTTTTCTCAAGAGTCTCCCATGAAGGTCATATTTGTGCAGGAGTCGCTGAATTGTTGAATGGTGTACCACAAACTTGCTAAGTCTTTCTGTAGTTCTCTTGCAGTCAATGGGGGTTCTTTCTGGCCTCTCTTTTTTCGAGCAGTTCTTGGTGATATTTTTAATGGTCTTCCAGACCTTGGTTGAACCTCCACTGTCCCGGTTAGTTGCCATTTTTTATGACATTGCGCACAGAGGAAACTGGTACCTGAAAATGCTGTAAGATGTTCTTATAGCCTTCTCCTTGCTTGTGAGCATATGAATAATTTTTAGTTTTAGCATTCTAGGAATCTCCTTGGAGGAACCCATGCCTGCTGATCGTGTTGACAAGGCCAGAGGAGTCTGGGCACTACTAAAGCATTGAAACTCACATCAGGTTGTCTTTCCTAATGATGATTGTGAACAAGCCATGAGCCTACAAGGTTAATTAAGGGCTCACAGCAATTAGCTAACTGTGAGCCTCAGCTACAAGGTATTATCTATACAAGGTGCCCAAACTTTTGCAGTACCACTTTTTTGTTTTCTGTTGCAAAAGATGAAAATGAATCATGATTTTGTTTAAAAATGCAAATGTGTGGGAATGTAGCACCTGTGAATTCATGTGTTTTGACAATCATTTCATCTTCCACTTGGTTAATCATTCACAGTAACAGACATTTTTACAAAGGGTGCCCAAACTTTTGCATACAACTGTATAGATAAATGTACTTAACTTAAATACATAAAATACGTTTACATCTGCACACACATCCATTCACACCATCCTTTTCCCAAACATACCTTTATATTTAGGCACACACACACACACACACACACACACACACACACACACACACACACCCACCCTGATGACATTGATGCATACCTATGCCCTGCAGGTTGATTGACGGGCAGAACATCACTATGGACGACAAGCATATGTGGCTGGTCCCCTTTAGCCCTGACGCTGACCACTGGTTGACCGTCCAGCTGCCCATGCCACACACACTGACCGGCCTGAGGGTGTGGAACTACAACAAGTCGCCAGAGGACACCTACAGAGGGGTGAGACCAGCACTGCTAATAATAATAGTATAATAATAATCTTTATTTGTATAGCACAAATAGCTGACACCATCATTCCACACAGGGTCACTGAAATAAGTGACTGACTTATTCATTTTCATTAATAATGAGTTATGTTGCTCTGTATACATATAACAGTAATGTTGTGTAATGAAATTATTGCCATTGGGAAAAAACAATTCTGCACAGATCTTTAAACAGAGGGTCTTTGAAGTGACCGCAGGGGGTCCCCCAATATTCTTTGATAATAACCCTCACCCAACACCTCATTACATTACATTACATTACATTGCATTTGGCAGACGCTTTTATCCAAAGCGACTTACAATCAAGGGGGACATAAGCAATAGAGGAGGACACAGAGTAGAGACACAATAGACATATGTACTTCTGCATAGGGATAGAGAGAGAGAGAGTTTAGATTAGTGTTTGTTAGTTATATTAGTTTTGTTAGGGAGGGAAGCAATCTCGGAAGAGAAGGGTTTTTACAAGCTTTTTAAAGATAGGGAGGGATGTTGCTGTTCTAGTTGCAACTGGTAGGTCGTTCCACCATTTGGGGACAACCACAGAGAAGAGCTTAGAGTGACCTCTCTTTGTGAGAAGTGAGGGTACCGATAGACGATTTGTGTGAGCGGAGCGTAGCGCCCTGGACGGGACGTGAGCCTGTAATAAGACATTGAGGTAGGCGGGGGCGGAACCTGAAATTACTTTGTAGGCTAGTGTCAGAGCCTTGTGTTTAATTCTGGCAGCTACTGGCAGCCAGTGAAGATCTCTAAAGAGTGGGGTAACATGTATTCTTTTGGGTTGGTTGAAGATCAGTCGCGCTGCCGCGTTCTGGACCATTTGCAATGGTTTGATCACACAGGCAGGTAGACCGACTAGGAGAGAGTTACAGTAATCGAGCCGCGAGGTGATTGATGCCTGTATTAGCAATTGAGCAGCATATTGGGTCAGGTACGGTCTGATTTTTCTAATATTGTATAATGCATAGCGACATGATCTCGCTATGGAAGAAATGTGATCGGAGACAGATAGACGGTCGTCTAATGTGACACCTAGGTTTCTAGCCACGTTGTTCGGGGCAACAGTGACATCGCCAATATTCAGGGTGATGTCGTGGCAGATTGACTCATGGACAGGGATGACCAGGAGTTCGGTTTTAGACAGATTAAGCTGGAGATGATGATCTCTCATCCAGGAGGATAGGTCAGCGAGACAGGCGGAGATGCGTGTGGAGACCGTGGTATCGTCTGGTTGGAACGACAGGAATAGCTGTGTGTCGTCGGCATAGCAATGGTAGGAGAAGCCATGTGAGCGGATAACATGAGACAGCGAGGTGGTGTAGATAGCAAACAGAAGGGGGCCCAGAACTGACCCCTGGGGAACCCCTGTGGAGAGGGTGTGAGTCGATGACAGGTGTCCTTGCCAGGCCACATTAAAGGAGCGCCCGGTGAGGTAAGATTTGAGCCAGGAGAGGGCAGTGTCTGCAATGCCCATGTTGGCGAGTGTGGATAGCAGAATGTCGTGATTAACTGTATCAAAGGCAGCCGATAGGTCCAGGAGGATGAGCACTGATGACTGACCGCGTGATCTGGCTGTTTTGAGGGCTTCCGTGACAGATAATAGAGCCGTCTCAGTGGAGTGACCGCTCCTGAAACCAGATTGTTTTGGGTCGAGTAGGTGGTTATGGGTGAGGAAGCTAGTGAGTTGTTTAGCTACCGCCCTCTCAATGGTTTTTGAGAGGAAGGGAAGCAGTGAGACCGGTCGGTAATTTTCGACCTGGGCAGGGTTGAGCGTGGACTTCTTCAGCAGTGGCGTAACTCTGGCCTGTTTGAAGGCAGCAGGAAATACGCCGGAGGATAATGAGGTATTAATCACCGATGTGATCGGTGGGACTACCGTGGGGGCAATAGCTTGCAGCAGTTTAGAGGGGACTGGGTCCAGTGGGCATGTAGTGGGGCGATTGTTCGTAATAAGTTTAGATACCTCATCTACTGAGAGAGGGGAGAACGAGGAGAGTATCGCGCTGTTGTCCTGTGGGGGTAATGGGTTGTGAGTATGGGGGGTCACCGAATTGTTTGCTGATAGCCTTAACCTTGTCTCCTCCTAAAGACCTCCTAAAAAGGTCTACCATAAATATATAAATCTGCACATAATTATCATGAAGTGGCTTTGTACTCCATTACAAAGTACTTTTTACTTACATGCCCACCCACACAGGTGAAGGTAATGCACGTATCCGTGGACGACGTGTTGATATCTCCGCCTGAGGGCTTCCTGGTGAGGAAGGGTCCGGGACACTGCCACTTCGACTTCGCCCAGGAGATTCTCTTCATCGACTACCTGCAGACCACAGACAACAGCAGTCAAATGCACAGGTACTGCACTTGCAGTGTTTTTTTTCGTGTTTTCGCTTAAAATGAGAACATTACACAGTCACACATATATAATAAAATGAAAGAAGGACTGCAGACCAACAAAAAGATTCACAAAAACACAGAGCAAAAGAAAACATCAGTAAAGAGCATGATATAAAATCGTCGTTATAGTAAATACAGTAACTTCTGTGTCTGTTGAAATATGTAACACTTGAGATGACCAAAGATCAGATTTTTAAAAATTCAGCTCAGTTTTTTTTATAATCAGTGTCAATGCAAGTTAATGCTGAACACACACACACACACACACACACACACACACACACACACACACACACTGTGTGTAACTGTACAACCTACACCTCTTTACAAAAAAATCTTTTATATGTGTAATCTGTAGTGGGGGTTTGTGTCAAAGGGAAGAGGCCAGCATGGATTATGAGGCTCCACTCATGCCCTGTGGATGTATCCTTTTTTGCACCAGACAAACACAACATGCAACAAGAAATGGAATTGACTATCAAGAAAAGCTTGTGATAATAAAAGAGATGGCATAAACAGAAATGGAAGCATAAACGAAAGAAACAAAAGCAAGAACTACGAATGAAAAATATAGCTGCAAGCAGCGATGAGGGGGCCAAGTATGTGCCAGTAGTGGTATGATGATGCCAATTTTTTCTTGCCTGTCCAAATAATATCTCCATTACAAAACTCATTTTGGGCTAATATACGAGCCTCACTTTCTGTTTGGTGTCCTCACCATGAATTTTGGTTGGCTGTGATGTGTGCATGCCTTGGCTGTGTTAACCCACTCAACAATTATGTTTTTAATGAAAGAGCATCAAGAGCACTTTCACTGACTAAAATACTGCTATGTATAATTTGTTGGGCTTGGTCTGGAGATCATCTATAAATGATTGACCAAAATTGGTGGCCTGTGCAAATTTTGTTTCATTTTCAAAATATCCCATATGGTAGTCACTATAAGACTCCATAGACTCCAGTGACGGCAGATTAATAGTAATAAGAAAAGGTAGAAACACTTAGAGTGACTTCGCTGCTTGGCCCCCAGTAATATTTTAAGTATGAAGAGTAATTGCTCGGGAATGTTCCTCAGCTTGTTCTGGCAGAGTTTTGTGTTCCCTTAACCCATCTCAGTCATATTTCAGCTGCAGCTGTTGACCACCTGGGGTGACCCCTACTACATCGGCCTTAATGGCATCGAGCTGTATGACCACAACGACCAGAAGATTCCCCTCAGTGACAACAGTATCCTTAACACAAACACATACAGCACTATCTCTGCATGCCTAATACAGAATGTCTGAACCTGTGGGTACTGTACAGTTTAAGCCCAGCTAAGATGGACAGGCTGTGATCTCAAGCGCACACACAGAGAAATGGTGCCATCTAGTGGTAGAAAATAGTGTTACTCAGTCTGTCTGCTGGGAATTGCCAGTGCCCGATCTGTGACACCTGCTTGATCTGTTCTACTCATGCACAGAATTAAACGTATGAATAAAATGAATTAAAAATAAAATATATGAAACAGACTGCAAAATAAATAAACTGCCATGTGTTTTATCAAACGCTGCAGCACTGTATGTCTGGTACAGTTTGGGCAGGCAAATGAGTCCTTTTCCTGATACGTAATTAGGTGAATGTGCAGAACAGATCGCACAGGTGGTACAGATTGGGCACTAACAGGTGTGTTTGGCATTTGTCATTGTCTTTAATGGTGGTTCTCAGACATTGCAGCGTTCCCAGACAGTGTGAATGTGCTGGACAGTGTGAGTGGGGATGTGCGCACGCCAGATAAACTGGTCGACGGAGTAAATAACACGCATGATGGCCGACACATGTGGCTCGCTCCTGTGCTACCGGGGCTGGTAAGCTTTATGCATGTGTGCTCGCACGTGTGTGTGTGTGTGTGTGTGTGTGTGTGTGTGTGTGTGTGTGTGTGTGTGTGTGTGTGTGTAAATTAAAATCACCTGCTTTTACATGTGCACGTAATACTGGTGATTTCAATAATTAATTCCTAGACCTGACTGAAGAGTTGTGTGCTAATTACAATCAGCTGTAAAAGGCTGGAACAAATATGAGATACTTGATTTTAGCTTCTGGCAGCAGGTTGCCCATCACTGTGTGCACACACATGCTGGTACGTTTATGCACTGCACACAAAGAATACCCTTTTGCTCCCAGGTCCTCAGTCTCCTGCAGTAATGGCTTTGTGTGTGCCCCCTACAGGTGAATCGGGTGTACGTGATTTTTGACCAGCCCATGACCGTGTCCATGATCAAGCTGTGGAATTACTCCAAGACACCACACAGAGGAGTCAAGGAGTTTGGGGTACATACAGATTGGCTTGGCTAACTTGTTTTTTATTCAGTTTTTTAAACATTTTTGTGGTTATAGACGTAAGGCAGGGTAAATTAAAATCCATATTTTTAAAATCCATAATATGTCATATCAGAACAAAATGCTGTAAACCTTTATGCAAGTTATGCGGATTTAACAGCTTTTTGCCGTATAGCACTGCATGAGTGGTACTGCAGAGCCCTGAGCCTATCAATGACTGTTTATGTAGTGAGTGGAGCCTTCAAACCCACAGCCAAAAATGTACCACCTATATTTTCACCCCTTAGAGACCTAATTTTACCTTGTACCAACTTTCATATTTGCTTAATTGGCAAGGTGATTAGTAACAATGATTTCTTTTGATAGAACAAACCTGGAGATTATATTATTTTAACTTTATCCTACCTTAACACACTCAAAGGCCCCTTCTGAGCCAACATTTTTAGTCTGTGTGGTAGCCAAAACACTCAGGTTTTAATTTAAGGAACTGGATGAAGCTGGAAGGAAATAATCTGTAAAAATAAAGTTATCCTTCCCTGTGGGAGCTGTTTGTTTTGTCAAGGTTTTTTTTTTTTATACAAAAACAGTGCACATCTGGTTGGCCAACAACCAGGCATTGGCAGTGCCTGGTATTTTTTCTTCAGACATTGACCTTGGGCCAGCCTTACACCCTTGGGAAAAGAGGGAGAGAGATTTAAAAAGATGAGTGAGAGAAATAGAGGGAGGAAGGAGAAGAGTGATGGGCCACAGGACCACAAGAGATGCAATCCCACAATTTATAACCACATTGCCATAAAAGGCCATTACTGCACTGCAGTCACTATCACAGACAGAGCAGGAAGAATTTGTACGTAAAACAGTTTGGGCTGGGTTGGAAGACAAGGGTCAGCTAACTGTCAGTATATTACACTTGTTTTCAGTGTAGACAAAGAAGCCTTTTCAAAACTTGTTTACCACAGCAAAGCCCCAAAAAGCACATTGTTGTTAATAATTTCACAAACATAACAGCAGAACATGCCAACTCAAAGAGCAAATTCAAATGTAACCAATCATGTCATGACATAAAGGATCTCGTGTGTTAACCATGTGACGCCAGTGAGTTGCTAAGTAACGTTTATATCTGCATGTAGCTGCTGGTAGATGACCTGCTGGTGTACAACGGCATCCTTGATAGCGTGAGCATCGTGAAGGGCATCCTGCCCACATGTGACCCTGTAGTGCCATACCACACCATCCTCTTCACCAACAACACACACATCGCACAGAGGGAGAAGAACACCATCATCAGGTCTGTCTAAATGCATCATAACTAAGCCATCATGTTCAATAAGTTATCATAATGTTTTTTTCTCTCACAGCACCTTTTTATCTGGCCTGGCTATAAGCCTGCCTACGCACTTCTGCTCGATTATCATCTTCCTACAGTGGGAGTCTGGGTTTCCTTTAATTGAGATGGATGTCTCTGGTGGTAGCTTTACAGCCTCCAATCAGCGAACAGAGGGAGTATTCGTGAGTGATGACATTGACTTTGTGCGCTACATTTGAATTGTAGTCTGTCTATCATTGTAGATTGGCAATGGCAGTGGAGAAAGTAAGTAGAAAGGAAGTAAACCAGGCCATTCAGTCAATTGTGCCAACACCTAGAAATATTCAAGAATTAAAGTCGGAGCAAGAACATTGTTTACAGAATTTTATTGGTGCTAAAGATGTTGTGGCCTTACTTCCCAAAGGGTTCAGAAAAAGTCTGATTTTCCAGCTTGCTTTGTTGCAAAGAAAGTGACTAGACTAAATGCTGACGATGCTAAGCCAGTCATAGCTTCCTTCACAATCCAGCGCAATGCATACGTCACGACGAGATGTTAGCAATTGGGTAAAGGGTAAAGAGTCTACACCTCCAAGAAGCAAACATTTCTCAACATAGGACAGCCAGATCCTCTGTAAAAATGCAGTGTAGTACGAGGGGCTAGTTTTATGACCAAGCTACTTTTTATAACCCACATTAAAGGTATTTTTATAACAAGCAGGAGGAAATTTTAGAAAAGTTAAAAAAATACATAAAAATAACCAGTAAAGTGTGTTTTCATCAAATGAAACGGTTAAAGGCTACTCTAAAGAATGTTTTCCTTGATTATATTTGCTGGATTCATTGGTCATATGCAACACAAAGAATTTAGATCTAAGATTACACTTGTGGTCTGTAATTTGGTGAATTTGACAGATGACAAATCTGCCCTAATGTGGGGGTTTCAGAGCTGTTGCAATGATGGAAAGAGATGAAAGAAACTTTCAAGTTGTGCTGCTCACATGAATAGTTTCTGCTTGAGTGCTTCATCATGTGCAGTTTCTGGTCAAATGCTCAACCACATTTACTAGTCTACAGCAACCATGTGACTGTGGGCCTTATTTCCATGGCGGCAACTGCCTATTTGGTCCTGCCTACATGAATGAATGAATGAATGAATGAATGAATGAATGAACAAATGAATGGAACCTTTATTGCTCCAAAGGGAATTTGTCTTGCACACAGGAAGCTACAACACAACTTAGAACATGACTTTCAGCAAACAAACAAACGTGAAACAGAGCAAGCCTATGGCTCTACGTTTTTAAAAGACATGTAAAAGATCAGCCAAAGATTTCAACCACATTAATATCGAAAACCATACTCAGCTGAGAAGGACTGTCGTTGCTGTAAAATTTTAAGATCTTTCTTTTGCATCACCAACCAGCAGTAAGTACTGTATCTGAAAAACATTTTCATGCACACAGAGCCTGCTCCTAAAAATCATACCACAGCAAGTGCCACAATGCCTGCTTGAGCACTCAGCAAAGATGCAGGCTATATATTTTTCGTCTTAGTGCCTAGCTCTTGAAGTTGCAAAAATGCAGTAGACCAGTGGTGCTCAAACTCGAGAGGCATGCTAATGGTGTGTGGATTGGTGTAGTCACATACTCCTCATAAGCAAAATACAGTAGGCACAGATTAACCGTGTTTCACACTCCCTGCGTTGGTTTAGCATGATAGCCATGTTGCACTTCATTTTCAGTTCCCTATGAGACGCATGGCTTGCGTTGCTCATTGAAATCAATAAAATCAGGTTCTGCAACCGTGAATGCAGGCAGCGCAAATCTGGCCTTTTTAGGCTAAAGCCACAACAACTTTTACAGTTTCACAGTTTGAGTAAATATAAGATGAGGCATCTCAGCAAAAATAGTGTCAACTTGTCATTTAGGGCATGTTGGCAGACAACTTTGTGTTATTAAATTTTGATGCATCACATTAATATTGCCTGATTCACAAGGAAATGTTGGAAAAATAAAGGCAAAAAGAGATCTGATACTTTTAGTGCAAAAGTGAGCATACACTTTTTTTTCCACATTTTCACTGTGAAAATAAAGGCATATATGCATTTTGTGTGCGTGTGTGAATGAGTGAAAGAGAAAGAAAGGCAGGATTGATCATGAAGTGGTTCAGGCCTGGTTGTATGTAAGGGGTCACTGCTTATGTGTAATAATTTAACCAATTCATGCAAGTCCCAGTGGCTGTCAAGCAAGTAAATCATTAGCATGTGTGAAGCGTACATACACTACTCACAAAAAGTTAGGGATATTCAGCTTTCTGGTGAAATTTCAGGATGAACCTAAAATGCACTATAACCTTTACAGATGAACGTAATTTGACCCCCTCTAAACTTTTGAATGTCCAACAGTTGAATGTTTCAGGATTTCTTGCACATCTTGCTGTACCAAGAAGCTTAACGGCAAAATTCACAGCAGGTGTTTAATCCATTAATCAGCCAATACATTTCTTTGTTCAATTGGAATTGGTATTTAAACAGTCCTCATCATGCTGTCCATATTTTGACATCATGAGACCAAGACGGCACCTAACAATTGACAAGTTATTGGGATTTTTTGTTTTTGTATACCCTTCACTGTTGTTGGCTTTCGTTTAAATAAATTGTTTGAGATGAGGAAATCACCATTGCATGCTTCTACTTAAATGCCCTACTTTTATGATATAATACCACTGTAGTGTGAACGTTTGACATTTTCTATAAACTTCACCCGGAAGCCAAATATCCCTGTATGTGACGGGTTTGTTGTTCCTCTCACAGCTCTCAAAAGAGCAGGCATCACAAGCCGTAAGTAGCAGAGCCATCACAGTTTCTAGCTCCTTGCTGTCCTTGTGACCCCCTTTTGCACTGAGAGTCCATCTGTGATGGGCCTTTATTGTCATGTGAAACCTCCCTGTGCAGTGATGTGACAACCCAGTCTCCCTGCCACCAAGGTTACCCCCTACCTCAGTTTAACCATCCCAGTGAGTTTCTTTGTTGTCCATAAATGTTGGCATTGGCCATGCTGAGGACATGTTGGCTCAGGTGGATTTGGACCTATGTCATAGCAGTCAATTTTCCAGAAAGTAGCAAGGCACTGATAATGATGTTCCTTAAAGTTCTGATTCTGACTGACCTGTGCTTTTCTATGCTACTTCCTGCTATTTGGCTGCTGTGACGTGTCCTTTGGCACCCACTACTTCTACTGAGCCAAAATGGTACTGATAATCTCTTGTCCTCAGCCCTCAATTGTAACAGCTTTGTTCAGATCACATTTCCTTACCAGAGTGCAAATCTGTTGTGACAGCAACCACGTGGAGGACCAGGACGTGAAAATGACCAATGAGAATCAGATAGTCCATCAACACAGACGAAAACAGAATGCTGATCCAGGTAAGGGTGGGGGCCAGGTTCTTTTTTTGTGTGATACTCAGAGGTGGAGATTCCATTTACAGAAAGTAAAAAAACATGCCACATTATTTGATGCAGCCATTTTTTTTAACGAGCTGTTCCTAATGAGCATACATATCATCCGGTACAGGTGGATGAGTTGAAATCACTCTTGTTAAATGTAGAGCCAGAAAGGAATACAGGAATTTTACTTTTTGATCTCAACCTCTGGGCTATACTTCTTTTTAAAGTTCTGTGTGCAACACTCATTGCATATTTTGTGTTCATGTGTTTTATTTTAGCCCTGCGTCCTAAAACATGTATGACAGACACTGGAAAGCTGGGGAAGAGAAGATACTGAGGGAGCAAAAGACTGAGAGCAGGAGCTTGAAAGGGAGCTGCTACTCACAGGTCTTGTATTTGGTAGACGTTAAGCTCACATGAACTCGAGCACATACCCACTACCTGTACTGACTAGCTGAGCACCACCCCCCCATCCCACCCCACACACAAACTGCTGTGCCTTTTAGGAAACAGCCAATCACAAGGTAATGATAGCCACTGAAACACATCTGGAATTCTTATTGGCTGCTGTCAGCCTGCTTGATTTCTTTGTTATTGGCACAGAAAATCCTTGCACAAGGGCATGTTTTTGAGTGACAAAATGCACAATCAGGGACACTTGCCCACGTTCATCTCCAGATGTAGTCAAACACACATTGTAAGTGTTTGAAGTGGGCCAGACTTTTTACCTTGTCTAACACCTCTCTGTAATGCTGCTGTAAGTACATGTAAGATACACGTGTGTATACTCGCGTGTGTATATACGCTTAACTTGTGGTTCAGGTAATTTTACTAAGATTGTGATGTATCTTTGTATTTTCCCCAGAGCAGGTAAGCTTCCATATATCCAAGTGCCCTTCTCTGCATTGTACATCTGTGTGCTTCTCAGTCAGTTTATCAAGCAAAATGTCTGGTTTTGAAACATATATATTTGCCAGCTTCTCCCCAGTTAATGTGAAATTAATTGCATATTGAATAGTGCTCTTATTGCCAATAAACATATTGATTAGGGCACACAGAGGGACAATGTGTAGATTGTGTTGCACTGTGTAGCATTTGCTTCACAGCCCTACTTTTTCGCTAAGTGAGAAAGCTAGTAGGAAAGTCTTTTGTACATACACTACATATTATATGCAAGCACTGGATATATACCTCAGAGTTTATTTATAGCTTGCGTGATCGTTCATTCAAAAGTTTAGCTGTATTTCCCTGTCATTTGGTTCTAAGAATGGATCATTTTTGTGTATGCGTGTGGGTGTGAGTGAAAAATGTTTGGTATGTGTACATAAATGTGGCATCCATTGTTTCCCTACTGGAAATATACTGACATTCAGAGTATTCTATAATATTTTTTGTTTTGTGTTTTTGGAGAGCGGTGCTTTTTTACAGCAAGAGCTGGAGCTTCTCAATAAGCAGCCCTTCAAATATTCACTGTTCATATATGAAGTATCTTTGTCTTTTTTTAAAATCTTTAAATAATGGTCAGTGTAATGCAGTCATTGCATAATAAATTTGAACTTAAAATGTTCTGAAGTAGCCTACGTGAGTGTGTCTCCTTCGTAATTTTGCTGTAAAGGTGTGGTGCTCATGTAGAATCCAATGCTTTACCCCACTGTTCATACAGTCCAGAGTCGGGCTGAAATGGTGCGTATAACTTGGTGCAAGCCTCTGTATTTCCCAGTCATAGTCAACAAGGTTACTTCAGACACATTGGCAGGATGAAAGCTTTACAGAATGTTGTGATCAATAGAATATATGTGGAGTGGAGTCTTGCATTGTTGTTGACCTTTCACTTTATACATTATTATACGGCTCTTTTGTATAATGATCGCTAAAAAATATATAATGACCACTGTCGATGGCAACACGTTTTGTACTTCTTTCATATTACTCGCAAGTAGTACGGTTCATATCATACGCAAGTAGTCCATTCACTTATCCTAATGGAATATCAATAATATAAACTGCAGTGACTTATTTAGCAGCTGGACACCCTGCTACGCAATACTTAAACATTCTAATTCCATGATTAACTATTTTTAGCAGCAGAAGCTATAAAGCCGCAATAAAATATTTTAAAATAACATTGTTAGAAGTTTCTAACCATCTGTTGACCTTTTTTTTTTTTTTTTTTTGGCTGTATAATAAGTGGGATAATGTTCAGTAAGGCAGTAATTCTTGTGTAATAAGCCCCTTCAGAGTTATTCCACTCCACTTTGCATTGGGGTCCTGCATCACTCTGTTGGAGTGTTATCCCAAAAGCTTACTCCCTTAAAGGTTCATTCAAGTCATTAAAAAGGACCACGGCACCGTCAGAAGTTAGAAGGCAATGCCTGAGGCATTTAATGCAGAGACAAGCTGCAAAACATTCATTACACGAAGGAATGACTCAGTCCCATAATACCACAAAATTGAACAGGTAGAACAGGTCGGTGTAAGGGGGGGGGCGTAAAAGGCCCCGACCGGCTACAAGGACCAGTCTGCACATCAACACTTTTCTGTTGCCCTAGCAACAACCGACCAAAGGTGATGCTCAAATCTTCCCGGGGAAGGTTCCATCATCTCTTTGGCCGTCCCATTTCTCAACCTGAGGTGCACAGTGAAAGAAATAGTCACTGGGGTGCAGTGCCAGAAATGCAGTTGCTGCAGATAATGTTCCAAATGAAGTGAGGATATCTGAATTTAGAAGTTAGTTTATACAGAAGTTGGAGCACAATAACAATATCCCCCTCAATGTCAGGAACAAGTGTTTCCAAATAATGTTTTCCAAAGACATAGTAGGATAATTAATAATATTAGATTTCAAATTATATTAATGCAGTATTGAGGATGTTTTCTATCTCCAAAATACCCACATAGGCCAGTCACTATCATCCATATCAACCACAACTTGTTGAGTTGCAAAGATGTGCAATATTTGCGCATGTCAGTGAATTGAGGACTCACCCAGGAGAGAGGGCAGAGAGATTTGTAGACCCTCTTGTACCAGTCACATGGGGCCACATCCACACCTTTGGCTTCCAAAGCTTTCTGGCAGCGGTGGTAGTCTAGAAATATGACCAATAGTCTATAAATATAATAGAGCCCATGTGGAACACAGAACAGTGTTGACCAGGTACAATGCATGGCTATTCAAATCTGGACAAGAAGATTGAAGGATGTAGGTAGGCCTTCAAGCCCCCTTAATCCAAATGTTTACAGGAAGGGATGGCACGCAGTCAATCTGGGACTCTACACAAGCCAAGCCATATAGCCAGGTCCCCCTTTTCAACAAAAAGAAATAAAATTACCATCTATTACCCAGACATGAAGACAGTGGGCATTTAGTATAAACTAGGGCGTCCTTCGGTGTCTCTTTTAAACCTAAGTGACATCGAATGACCTCTGTAGTCCACTCACCTAAATAATTCTGCCAGCAGTTTTTGGTCTGGTTTTGGTTGGGAAACCGCGCGTCGAAGGGTGCAGTACGGTAGTTCTGCAATTTGCTCTGGATATCCTCAGCCATGGTATCTTGGAAACACAAGCAGGTTTTAACAGTTTTATGACAATGGCGCCATAAGCGACACATATCACTTAAGCAGTGGCAGCCTAAATTGTTCTTATGTTGGTCCACGCAACAGCCTTGCCATCTGTGGCAGAAAATGAAGAAACGCGCAACAATATTTACAATAAATATGCCTTATTGTGTCATGCAAACAAAAAAGACAAATATCTTACGATACCGATCCGTTAACATGTTTTCACTGTCAGTAAACACAGCCAGCAGCAACGAAATTAGAGATGTCCGGGCTATCCCCTGCTGCTCCGATTTTTCCAGAAGTCTACCGGCACCGCATTTCAGCATCAGACACCTCAAACCAGCTATTTTAGGGTTATATGAGGACGGTTGGTTTGACGTGTCGTAGTTCCCTAGCCTACTTTACTGATAACATTGACCAGTTAAGCCCTCCTTTCCCCACTACAAGCTTGCGGAAATAACTCATCCAATGTAATATGACGATTAATAAATATAACATCTATCAGTTTTGATTAAAGAAGTAATATGCAGTATCGCACTGGCTGTAATTTACAACACAGTATTTGTCAAAACTCCAATGAACTACCACAGCATGCCATACTTTCATTTTTAACAACGCCGTTTAAACAATGCAATATGATAATTATGCTTTGTTTTGAATGATACATGATTAACATCGTTGTTATACACAAATATTACCTTGCATGTTTGTATTATTTAATATTTAAATATTGTAACTTACCTCAGTATGTGCGAAGTGGTGAACAGTTCAAAGTGACTTTTGTACTTGGCGATAAACCCTCTCTTGACTTGGCTCTGAGTGGTGAGTGCGCGCCCTGGCGCGTGGATAAAATGCGCTCGTGCAGTCACATCTGAACGGTATGGCGGACGCAGGTCACATTGAGATGAACTAGGAGGAGACAGAGATGCCTTCGCTCGTATCACCACCCTCTCACGGGACAGGGCACATCGACAGATTGGTATCTGCACGTATCACACCTGAAACATTTATGGTGTCCCATCCAACCCTTTGGTGGAGAGTCGGAATTTGCTATGATGTTTTGTCCCGCTCAGACAAAGCAAGGAAACCGAGAGATTATGCGAAGAGGCAGCGTTTGCTCAGGCGATAGTCAGTCGGCTCGTAGCTAAAGGGGTGCTTACAACCGGTGTTTGTGTTTACAGCCATGATAAAATAAAATGTAGTTTTTTTCTCTTCTGCCACCCTGTTGTGTCGTGCAATTCACTCGTGTTCATGTTATATTACAACTACACCAAAGATGCGCTTCAAGACAACTTTTTACAGGAATAGTCATGGACGGCAAGTTCCACCTTTTGATGTAGTGAAGCTTCAGTAACGGCCTTAACCATCCCACGAAAATCCCATTGGATAAATCAAACGATTTTCTAAGCCAGCCTTCAATTGTCTACAGTGGCCGTCAGCGCAGTTATCTAAATAAACTGTCTGCCATCTCGCGCTTTGTCTCTCTCCATAGACTATGGCCACCACACGTTTCCATTTTGACACCTGTTCCTAGAACATAATTGTTTAGTTTTAAGTGTAGATATAACTGGGCGTCAATGAACCCGTACTTCGTAATATAGCCTACGCCTTTGCGTTAAATTGTTACAAGGGTTTGTTTTCTGAAAAGGTAATTAAATTGATTTTAAACTGGTTTATCGGGTCATTTTGCGAATTCCAGTCGGTGTGTGTGTCCGTCGTCCTGTGTCTGAGCACCATTCATGGGATAACGGGGAGGTCCCGTTAGACTTCCTCAACTCGTCTAAGGTCATGGCTACGTGGAATCTGATAACCTGGAAAGTCACACAGGGCTGACATACTGACACGACAGTATACCATCGTAATGTACTGTGTGCTACGTGACGAAACCCTCGTTCGCCTGGGCGATATCTGTAAGCGCGTAGTAATGCGCGCACCTCCCTTCTGCGTAGTGCTTTCATATTGCCTACGTAAATGATCATATGTAGGCAGATCTGAACATTTGCTATTGGATAGACGTAGTAGGCGTGCTGAGTTAAGCCGTTGCAGATGAACTTTCTTTGGTCGCAGGTTATTCGCGGACACGTTTGATTTCAAATGAAGAACAACATATATGGTATTTTAGTCCACGTATGTATGTACATGTGTGGCATGTGTATTATAACCATAGCCTGATATAGGACAAGAACTCTGGTAAGTCGTCGGGGTTCGTATGAATTTTATGTCGTGGTGAGCAACAGTGAGACAAGTGCATTCAGCAGTAGAAAATGAACCACAAGGTGCATTTCCAGAGGAAGCACGTGGTGGTCCCGGCAAAAGCAAGAAGAGTATGCAATCCGTGAGGAGGGCTGTACAAATGCATCGACTTTGTCTCCCTTTCTTTTTCTCTCAACTTTTTAGACTACATTACAGTTATCTAGAGTTAAGGCATCAAGTAACCATAGATGGACAACCTGGCTTCAGGAAGCCCAAACATGTATTGTCTACATCATCGGTCTGCATGCGCACCTAACGCCGGTGAATTTTAAAATTTGCTTATCTAATTAGCTGATGACTGGTGCTAATTAGTAACAGCTGGCTGCGTGATTGGTCAAACTAATCTGTCAAGTCTTTCCTGAAGCTGTAATGTCCACCTCTGGTAATAATTCAGGTATGGATGTGTTACTGCTTTATAACAAACATTTCTAGCGCATATTATCTGCTCCCAATATAAATATTTAAAGATTTTTTAAATGCCACTTTTGTTAACTTTAGTTTTATCAACTGTAATTTCTATACTTCAGTGAAGTTCTTTGCTTTTGTACACCAGGATGTGGTCGACCATGAGTTTTAGGACATGATTTGTCTACAAGAGCGCCACTGCAGTAATTCAGTTAGTGTAACCAGTCTAAATTGAAAATGTGTACTAACTGCCAGTGACAGAAGTGGACATCCCATCTCCAGAGTAAAGCCATGCATTTCTTCTCCCTGTGCAATTAACAGGTGATTTCACTAATTAGCTCATCTACATGTCAGATTATCTGTGTGCTTATTATGATCAGCTGGTTTAGAAAATGGTTGGCTCATGGTTCTAAAGATAGGATTTCCATCTCTATAGAGCAAATGCTTCCTTCGTACAATTTTTAGGAAGACATTTATTACCAAAATACTGTGTACCCATACTGTGTAAGTGTACACTCATTTTGATTAAAATCTGACAACTCCAAACAAAAGGTTTCACATATTTTATTGGTCATACGATTTGAGATATGCACAACCATAGTACCATACGATTGTATTCTGCAGTGCATTAAAACCCTGTTCCACAGGTTTATTATTAAGTCCCACTCAAAACAGATATGCCCAAAGTCTCAAGATTGTCTCATTCCCATTAAATAAGTATGTAAGCAAATATGCCACAGCGAAGTCCCACACCATCATAACTGATCTCAATTTTAAAAGCCAGTTTGCATACAAACCTTTTTCCTGTTTTCCCTTGGTCAGGATGCTTTGGTTCAATGGGCCAGCCAGTATTGTCATTTCCTGTTTCCTAATACACAGGCTACAGCAGGTCTGATTTAAAATAGCACTCGTGCAAAATGGCACAGATGTCTGTTTAACATTAATGGTGTTCCCGCACTGGTCGCCAGGACACCGTCTCTATATGCTTTCTCAGGTGGCGTAACAGTGCATCAAATCACATCCCATACTGGCCCCACCAGGGGGATATTTTAAGTACGAGGTTTACTGACCGACCTAGATAGTTAACTGTAAGTAAGTAATAAACCTAATAGCAGAGCCCTGTGTCTAGGATAGAACAGCCATATGACCCCTCTGAAGAGGTTTACCACTTGCTCTGAGTTAACATACCCAAGCAGGTCACGAAACCTGCTTTGTGGAATACCTCTCAGAACATGGACAAAGGCAAAGATAATGAAGGCACTAACAACCTGGCTGTAATGTGTACACACAAACCAGATTCTGTATATAACAGTTCAGCAGGTAAGTAACAGTTGACCGGTCTCGATCTGTTGAAGTGACTATTTCTACTCCGTGCTAAGGTCCTACTAAAAGCTGAACCAGCTTTTGGCAGAATACATATCCTCACCACCCATAAAACAAAAACAAAAACTCTGAGGGCCTGTCCCCCATCTGTAGTGGAACCACAGATTCTGCAGTTCTTTGTCATTTTCACTTTTTAAATATACAAGTCATGCCATCCATTACAACAAACACATAAGGGGAAGAGTCTTCATCAGCAACACTCTTTTTCAGATCAGCTCACTATTCACAAAAGTGCCACCTAGTGATCAGAACTGTAACAGTCTGTCTCTAAGGTCAAATGCATAATCCCGTGCATCGCATCGATAGTCATGCAGGCCTATATTCTTCTCAACCCGTTTGAAGGTCTTAACTCTAGAAGTTCTGAACAATAATTCTAGTTTCACGTTTCAGTTTTAAGTCATATGATTGAACTGACACCCAAAGTAAAGTGATTGGACTGTTTAAAGTATGGGCAGCAGTACGTGGAGGAAGGAAGGGTGTAGTAAGGGCTTACTTTTTGATCATTGATGTCTTACTACTGAAAAGTGTTAAAGGCTATAGTTAATCAAAAACTAAGACTGAACATACTGTATTTGTACTCAAAACCTCCAGAAAGTAGGTTCATTGCACATTAAAAAAATTGCTATAGTGTTGTTAGTACTTTGGTTAGTAGCAGATTGAGTGACTAGCTTTAAGTGCAAAAGGAGCTGATTTTCTGAAAGCAGCCTAAAGTGTAATTAGGGTTAAAGTAATATCTGTAGTGTGTGTGTGTAAGGTAAAGTAACAGTCCCTTTACTTCCAGCCACAGTACAAAATGTTTTAGGTGTCAACTCTACCTGAGGGCCAGGGCTGTCCAAAGACTTCCCAATCCACAGCAGGGCATTTCTTTTACATAGTCTAAGTGGGAGCCTGGGGGACACAAGTATAGCAAAAAATTGCCACAACCCTGCAGTGTTGTAGTGCCATGCTAGTCTTGGAAGCGCAGTCTCTGGAAGGCTTCCTTGATGCTCTCCGCGCTGTCCTCGGTTGCTGTTCCACTCACGCTTAGTACCCTACTGTCAGTGACGTCACCCTTTAGCTTGCGCTTGGTCAGGACCACTGATGCTGCCCCATCTGGCTCCACCCCCTCACTGGCATGAGGTCCAGTCAGGATGAGGTAGGCGGCATGGCGACCACGCTCCAGCAGAGTAACTGCAACAATGAAACACTTATTTTCATACACAATTCATTCACATTTCAAGCCTTTTCCATAGTCCTGTATTAAATTTTAATGACTTTTGGCGACATACTATTACACAAATGTGTGCATTTAATGCCACATATTATATCAAATCATAAAATCTATACCAAATTTCTGCCTACCTTCACAAGCAATGATCTGCTCCACTGGGCTAGTTCTCTGCAGCAGTACATCAGTGTAGGAAGGATGCAACAGATTAGAGATGTGCCTATCCATAGCAGAGTCCTGAAACACACAAGAAGTTATACATTAATGAGAGAAAACAATACTCGTCCACAGTACAGGGAAGTGTTCCTCTCATGTATGTTCTATAAAAGGAAGCATGATGTGAAAACTGCTTTTACTTGCATGAAAATCTATTATTTATAATTGTTTGATGTATATTATTTTGTTTTAGGTAAGGCCATCACGACCATTGATGATAGTCATACAAATATGTTATTTTTTGCACATTTTACACTATTGTAAGTTGTTCAAAGGCTGAAATTGTTCTTTAGTAAGCACTGATGTACATCAATGAAATACTTAAGCAAACTGTCTACGTGGGGACTTGTAAAGCACGCCTGTCACCTTTTTGAAATGTTCCCCTCACACTCCACTTCTCCCTCCCTCCCTTTTCAATTCTTTGGCTTCTCTGATGGGTACTCACACCAAAATTGCATACACACACACATACCAAGACACTCCATTTTTCCCAAGCTTAATGTTTGTTTAAAATAAATTATTTTTTCAATTTATCCTTTTCAATTTATCTTTATGTTGTGACCCCTGGAATGAGCCAGGGCCATAACAAAATCAGTTAATCAATTCCATAGTGGATTTTTTCAAATGAATTGATCAGTTCCAGTGATGAGACTAAAACAGCCCTTGCATTTCTGTGTGGCTGGATCAAAACTGAGCTTTTTATGTTATGCATGGATTATGGTATTTACATAACTAGCCCCACCTCTTTCATTCATTTTGTCATTACTGAGAGGACAAGGAAAACACTCTGGTGTGGATTCACAACTTGTTAAAATGCAAGGGAAAAACAATGTTTTCAAAAAGGTCAGGGAACCGGGCAACACTATATACCAGTGTGTGTTAAGGAATGTATTTACTGTTTATATCTGCCTGCCTAATTTTATGCAGGTGTGTGTGTGTGTGTGTTTGTGTGTGGGTGCGTGTGTATCTGTGTATGATGGAGCATAACTGTACTTACTGTCTGGTTGCTTAGCATCTCCCCCCACAGCATGAACACAGAGTAGGAGTGTAAGGTGAGAACGGAGGCAGGGGCAGGTGTGTGTGGCACAGCCACCAGTGTCACCTTCCATAACTCTTTCCCCGTGTTCCCATCCAATATCACCACCTGCAACAAATACATAACGAAATTTTCTAAAATAAAAAAAAGGCGAAATAAAATTCAAAGACACACGAAATAAAAACCTCTGCGAGTCTTCCGCATTTGATAAGCGACTCCCAAATGCCCGCAAGTAGGCTAATTATAAATCTCCCGTAACTCGCACAGATTTCTTTAGCAAGTCTGAACAAATGACAAATGCAGCAAGTGACAGGGAGACAGGCAGAGTGAAGGAAAGTGAAAGTGACAGGGTGAGCATTCATCCTGTGTGGTGTTTTTGCAGATGCAATAGACAACCTGTCTTTTTTCTTAAGCTATTGTGTTATTGACAAATCAAAGCAAAACGTCTTCCAACAGGAAGAAAAAGTAATTGCCCAAGTAATGCGTGCTTGTGCACTGTAGACAACACTACATTTTCACCTTGCTTGGTGTTTCTGTAAAAGATAGCTAATGTGGGCTTTACAGATCAGTATTATGTTACTTAAAGTAGCGTAAATCAGTAGTAGCTCAACTGCTACAGCATCTGCATTGTACTGCATTCTGCATCTGGGCCTGTGATAATGTTGAATTCCTCAGAAACTTTGAGTGACATATAGCCCAAGTTATGTACTATAAATTATATAATATAATGGAATATAATGTTGTATTTTTAGATTTCAGGGGGTTGACCTCCCTGAAATAAGTTTCTGAAGGTTGGGATGTCTGTACTGAATACTAATTGTAAAGCAAAACACACCCACAGTTACACTGTATCATATTTTGTATCATTTCATGAGTTGACTATTTTGTTACACCCCAACTGTAAAATAGTTAATCTTAGACCCAACTATAAAAAGCTACAGTAATGTGCTGCATGGGTCTTTAATGTTGGTTTGACTTGCACTACCAGTATTTCAAGTATTATGGACATACATGGCATTATTCATGATACTTTAAAAGTAGGGGAAGTTGCACTTAAAAGATTAAGTTGGTTTTAAGCTTCACTTTTTACAGTGCAACCAGTATCCAAAAGATGAATGTGTACTTCATACGCACAAACACATACCCTCTTGGTTCCATTTCCAGAGTCCTCCTCCATCACAATATCAGGAATATCGTCTTTGTTAAAATATCCAAATGTTGGCTGACTAAACATGAAAAAATGTTGTTAAAAAAAGATACATGTTAAGATATTGATTTCAAATGATACAATGTGAATCTACAACTACCCCGATACCATCCCGCCTTTTTCTTAACACCTACAACTTTGTCCCTGAAAAAGTAACAATGACAAACTACAGACAAAAACAGTCAATAACAGACTGCCACAAAACCTTTGATGGTGGCTCCCTAGACACAGAAGCAACATAAAATCAAATCCCTTTTTAGATGTAATTTTTAATAGTTAAAATGTACATGGACAGAATGCATGAACATATAGAACACATAGCTGCTTTTCAAACTACTACATTTTTATTGATTAATATCTACATCTATTTTAATTCTATAAATAGCCTTTGGCCTCGGCTATCTTGCCCGCACGTTTGTTTGCCTGTATTAAGGCAGTGCAGGCTGGAGTGGAGAAACACACTGATATCTTTGCTCTCATCTCCTTGATGTGGGGACTATGTTAGTTTGACTTGCCAATCAAACAGCTAGCCCAACATATACTGCATACAGCTCCTTCAAATATATACAGTGTTGGGTACGCTAGGCTCAGGAGTTACAGTTCATTCCCACTTAATTCTTTCAGCCATTAAATCAGTTTATCAAGTAAAACCAGTTTAAGTGCACAGGTGGGAGAAGTAGAACCATTATTAATAATCAGGTTTAGTGAATGGCTGAAACAAATACTTCATTTTGGGTTGTACCTTTTGAAGCCAGGCTATCCAACACCAAATGTTTGGTGTGTAATTTTATGTTACGGCAGTACCTATGTATGTTACCTGAGCAGTTCACTGCTGTTGGTTTTCCAGCGTGAGGTAAGGCTCTCCCCATCCAGCAGCTCTGTGACGAACCCGCTGGCCTGACTGGTGTCCTGGTCCCCCTCAGCCCTGGGGCCTGTCGTCACCAGCAGGTGGGGAACCCCAGAGCCCACGGACACACTGGACACTCGCTGCAGGGATGGAGAGCTGTGGGGAAGACAGAGCAGTGGGTCAAGTGTGTTTATTTCTGATGGTTAAATGACAAAACCAGTCAGACGTCACACCTTTAAAGGTGAGGTATTAAATTCCAATGTAAAAAACAGCAATGTGATTCCATCATTTTGTCCACACTAGAATTTACAGTGGCATTACTCTGCCTGCCTGACAGAGGGAGCAGTGGGCTGTAAAAAAAAAAGGGACAGCCTCCAGATGTTGTAACTAGTACTTTGGTTGATTTGTTACTGTGCGTGTGTTGATGTATGTGCATTTCTTACGGATAGATCAATATTGGTCCTGTTCCGTTCCTCCTCTTCTCCCACTCTAGATCTTTTTTGAGCTGTTTGCGGAGACCAGCTTTCGCAACAAGATTCCACAACCCTTCCGCGTACAACCCAGAGCCTGAGAAGAGGAAAGGGGGTGGTTAACAAAAATGTTCCTCATTATAAGTGAGACAACAGTTCTAATTTAACAGCTGCCCCATGGCAACATTACATTTATTCTGCTTTTAGTAGCAGTAACACAGAAGTTGTTTACATTGCCCAGCATGTTTCACTGAAGGACACACAATGTAGCTTATCTGTTGTCATAACTACGCAAATAACATATTTGTCACTGTGGTGTGTCTGAAGTTGAGATATTCATTTTGTATTCATCTTGATTGAACACACCAAATATGAAAAAGAGTGTGAATTAGGTTCATACTTGAGTAGTTATCAACTGCTTGAAAGGGCTGAATTTGAAGACTATCAGTGCGTGCACATGGACGAGTTGAATCCGATTGAAAATGGATTGGGATCGTATTGAATTCATGTGCACAGGCTAAAGATCGTATAGGGATTGGTTTCGTGAATCCGACTGCAACCCCTGGCTTAAGCCAATGTTAATCTGCTTGGTGCTGCCTTGTGCACGACATCGGCTCGGATTCGTGTACTGCGCATGTATCAACAAAATTAATTGTTCCTTCATACGGACTTCCAAACACAGCAGAATGCACAACATGTATGCGAATGCGGCAAACTCCTCGAACACCGTCTTTGTATGCCGCCAAATAGTTTGTTTATTGTTTTTATTTTGTAGGAGTAGTGCAGAGCCCGTAGAAGATGTGCCAGTGTTATATTTTTGTTTAGGCCACCTTATTGTTTAAGTGGGTAATAATAGGTGAAAGGAGGTGGTTATATAAATACATCTGCACTGAGTGACTTGTAAGATTTTCTTTAGCCACTGTTTTGCCATGTGGGATAACCGGAATGAGAGGTGAAAAGTTCAGTCTCCTCTACTTGTCGTCTGTATGCACTGTAGGCATGTGTGTGCAGTGCCGTAGTTTGCTGTTGCGTATCTTACCTGCATAGCAGTTTTGTTGTGGGCAAATATTTACTCGTGTTATGTCGTTAGTCGTATTATGTCCAACATTGTAGCAGCTAGCGTTGTAAATCCTATCAGCCTGGTGTTGTCATGGCTATGGCCAGAGCGGCACAAGACAAAGGGCCGTCAAGCGTGTTTGACTGACATCTTTGGCATTTTTTGCCCAAACTACACACTAGTAACATTATGATGACACCCTCCAAATTTGAGATCAAGCGGATAAGTGGTTCGAGCGTTATGGGTGGAACAGATGTTCCTTGCATTAAAAGATAATAATAGATGGATAGATAGAAGTAGTTATACCACCACTTGTTGACTACAGCGCCACCCACCTAGCGTAGCGGAAAGGGCCAGGTCTCTGACCATTATACGATTACACAAACTTCATGTGCACTTGGATTTTGGGACAGACCACCCGTTGGGTTGCAACACCCAATCCAATCCCAATCCTATCCTACCACGTGCACGTAGTAACTGACCTTATCCCGTAATGTGTGTACATTTGTACCAGTAAGTGTCTTGACCAAATCCACCTTAAGTTAGGGCATGTAATGTAGAACTGCTTGAATTATTATTTACAATGTCATTTTATATTTATCAGTGCAAACAGGTGGTGGTGTCTGTAAGATTGTAAGATTATTATGTGACTGTTTGGCCTAGGTGAGTCTCTATGTTGCCATAGTCTTGGAGGAGCACCTGTCTGCAGGAGGAGGTACTGTGCCTTCTTGGCCGTCTGGTGCAGCATGTGAGCGGATGAAACCTCTCCAACCACCTCCACCTCCGAACCAATCATACCGCCTGTTTTCCCAGAGAGAAACACCAGCTTCACCTAAAGGGAAAGAGTAAACACGTTTACCACAAGGCATATTATGGGTGCAAAACAGAACTATGTCTTACATAGTGATGATGTCAGTATGATGCTTACATAGTGATGATGTCAGTATGATGCTGTTTTAAAATAGACAAATGTTGTTACTGGACTAAATTAAACATACTTCCATAAAGGCCACTGCACAGAGACATATAGCCTTGCTCACCACCACACTATAATAATGATAACACTAACAAGAACTAGAAGCAGCATCTCAAAACATATGTTCTATACCAAAGCCCAAAGCAAAGGTATTACAGATCTTAATTACTGAAGCAGTAGGACACTTGCCAAGACTGCCCTGCTGGACCTCTCATTTCTGCCTAACAAAACTCTCCCTGTACTTTTCCACGTCTCCCAGCGGTCAACTCACATACCAAAGGGACAAACAATTGAGAACACATTTTGGAGGCCGCTGACGCTGACACTGCCACGCGAAAAACATGTCGCGTCCCCAGTATTCCAAAAACCTGAGCATTTAAAAGGCAGTTGCTGGAAATGTCAAGGTTTTCTGTTGCCAAGTTACAGAGTCCTCTATCTTTTTACGCTTATATTTGAAACTCAGCTGTAAGCAATTCATTGTAACTATGCAATGATCCATTGTAAGAGAAAAAAATGAAACCCAAAAGTTCTACAGATTTCAACTTTGGGTACCTTGTGTTTTTAAAAGCCTTGTTGTGTTTTTTGCTGGCACTTTCTGTAGCTCAAAAAACAGTGAGGCGCATCACAGAGGTCTAACTGCTTCACAACCGTATGGTTGCATAGGAAAAGAGTTAAATTCAAACACCTGGCCGTGAAAAAAAACATGGCAATGTAAACAACCCCAAGTGGTACCTGATTCTGCCGAGGCGTGATGAGAGCGATATCACGGGTGCCATCCTCGTTTAGGTCTGGGACACTTAGCACAGGCACCGCTGCTTCCACACCTGGAGGCGAGCTCTGCTGCCACAGGATATTACCTATCAAACAAGCACACACACACACACACACACACACACACACACACACACACACATTAGAATCCATACATGGTGTTGTCTCCTAATACAGGGGTGCAAACAGCACGCTTTTCGGCGCTTCCCGCTTTTTTCCCAGCATTTTGGGTGACTTATGTAATTTGTGTAGATCCGAAGGGGGGGGGGTGTCACAGTGCACTCCGGTAATACACCGAGAACAAGAAGTCTTCTGTGCAGCCTACAATGTAAACAATCAACAGCAGAGAAAGCAAGATTCTATTTTTCCTGTTTCCTCACGCTTCATTCACATGACTCAAGCACTCAAGCGATTGCCTTCTTTCTAGCGCCTATTTCTAGCCTGGGAAATCCCATGCTACCAGCCTGGGGACTCGAGCAAAGCCATGTAACTGAAAGTGCTAATCGTTAGCTGGTGCGTTTTTTTTAAATCAATCCGGGTCCGGGGTAGCCACAACAGACAGTCTGCGAACTCGCTCTATGTGAGGTGAAGTTTTGCCTCCATCCAAGTCACTGCCGACAGCGAAGAGAAATTGGCAGAATTAGCAGTAATTAAATCCTTAATAGCCGTCATTCCTTTTCTTGTGTTAACCTGGTGGTCCACATCAGTATGGCCGTACGGAACTGAAGATTTCACCTGAGACTTTGCTATACAGTGTTGGGTAATTTGGCTGCAGTGACAATCCTGCATTCAGTAGTTAATTACAGATCATTACAGGCCTATACCTTCAGTGGTATCCTAAAGAGGACACTGTAATTAAAAACCAGGCCTTTTGAAAAGTTCTGGTATGCATATTAATTTATTAAACAGCTCGTTCTGTATCAGGTCGAATTCATCCAAGCCGTTTTTCCATGTTAACTGTTACTTCCGCGCCGCCGCACTACCTCTCTCTTTTTTGACCATGGTTGTGTTTGCATTCCTGCTAATAGCAGATAAAAGTAGGATCAGGAAATAGGAACTTAATCTAGGGCTAAGGGTAAATATCTGATTTGTGCTAATGTGTCTGTGTAAGGCCTTTGTGTGTGTGTGTGTGTGTGTGTGTGTGTGTGTGTGTGTGTGTGTGTGTGTGTGTGTGTACGTACGTACCTGTCTGCGTGGAGATGGCAGTGAGTGTATTGGTATCAGCAAGGAGGCAACCTGTGCTCTTTCCATCCACTCCTTTAAGTCCACATTGAGCCCAAAGCAGGTCAAAGTTGAAAGGCTGCTCCCATATGTTTTCCCCGTCCGTTCCATCCACCGCAAGCACAAATACACAGGGAGAGGACAAGCCTGCAAAACCCATGGGCTCACAATAATATGCTGATTCAACACTTACACATATCCTCAAGTGACCGCTGGGCTAGGAATATACTTCCTGTTTGATCAAGCATAGACATTACACGTGTCAAAACTACACACTTGCAGCCATTATGCATGATACAGGACATCTCCACTTGGGGGCAGATGCAATCACAGCAATCAGACCGGGGAACGCTAATGTCTGTCCATCTGATGTTACAGTGTTCGCATGACCACCCCTACCAGTTATGTCATTATCATGTGTCACGTTAACTTGCATAAACAAGCAAGTATATTCTAGCCGTTACTAACTGACAGAAGAGTGAAGGCTGAGGAGAGACTTGGCCAGCAACGTCTCTCCATCATCTGAATACAAGTAATGACGTGTGACAGGAACAGCTCTCACCTTTCGATTCACAGGTTTTGTTCCCCTCAGTCCCTTCACTGCTCTTGTAGGTGAAGATGACATCTTTGACCTTATCCTCATTGATAAATTCTATTGCCAGGAAATCATAAGTAGCTGCACACAAACACAAACACCAGATTTTTTAAAAAGAGACAGATTTCACACTCATATATTTTTCACGATACTTTGTTAGATCTTGTTAAACCAGTTTACGTGAGTGACATTCTTGGGTTTTAGGTCCTGATGTCCCAGTGATAAATAAATAAGTAACAAACTATGTACTGAATGTGGATGAGGGGCTTAGAAAGAAGGGAAAAGGAAAGAGGTTAGAGACAGATGGGTAGGGCAAAAGATAGAGAGAAAAGTATGATGCAGAGGAGGAAGACAGATAAAAGACAAAAGAGGGAGAAGGTGAGAAACAAAGGGAAAGAGGTTGTGAGAGCAACAGAGATAGGAACAAAAAGAAAGAGGGTGGAAGCAATAAAGAAAGACAGGAGACGGGGAGGATATTAGAAAATAACGGGAGAAAACGAAAGGAAGAGACAAAAAGAAAGAACACGATAGAGAGGAGAGGGAGAGAGAGAAGAAGAAAATGGGGAAACAGAAAGAAGGAGAAACACAGAGAGAGCATGTGTGTAAAATAAATGCAGATGCTTGTGAACACTAGCCTACCTGCGGCAGGTAAAGTGCGATTCCAGGTGACTTGGTACTGTGGGCGCGTGGGGCAGGGCAGGATGAAGGAGAAGGCGAAGACGATGGTGAGGCAGAGGAAGAGCGAGAGAAGGAAGGCTGCAGTGCGCCACCCAGAGAGGCGTGACAGGCGCAGGCCTCCCCCGCATGCTCCCTTCTTCTTCGAGGGCGAGGTAGACGCACTGACCCCGGCTCCACCCACCTCCCCCTCCTCACCCTTCAACGGGTCCACCTCACTTGGGCAAACCCCAGGATTCGTCATCTACGCACAATCAATCACACACCTATTGGAGGACCTAAAGACAAGCAGAGTGGTTCTATTCTGTGAGCTTGTTCGACTTCAGCTGTCTTACAGCTTCCTGGCTTAACATGATGCCAAATGAGATTGATGAGATTTCTGCAATCAAACTGGTTTCTGAATCGATGGCTGTCATTAACACTTCACCCACATACTCGCTGGTAAATTTTGTCCGATCTGGTTTGACACCAGGTCTAACCACCCAGCTATCCAGCAGCTAAGTCAAACGTGCTCCGTCTTTCTTTAATTCAGCCTTGCTCCAACTATTAACCTCACCTCTGATAGGGGACCATTCAAGTTCGTCTGTTATTCCCTCTCACCAAACTCTAAAAATTATAGGTCTTATTTACTTCAAAATTTTACACAAGGGTTTTAAACAATTCCTGTAACATTGTGAGGTTGAGACAATGGCTGGCAGTCACCTGCACTGTAAAAATGCTTAGAACCAACTTGACAATACTTTCAAAAGGCAAAAGGGATGTTGTTACGTTGGTTTAACTTACATATATTACTGATACTTCAAGAACAAGGCAAGTTAAACCAACTTGAAAAGAATAGCAGGAAATCGTAAGTATGACTTTTTAATCTTTTACCGCATACGGCATTCTACATTACTTTCCTGAGTTGGACACTGACGCCTGAGCGATTTCCAGCAGAGCTGAGCTTAGTTTGAGCCGCTGACTCATGCGCCACTGATCCGTGGTCACTTCGAATACTGACAAAACCACGAGACTCAATCTAGCTTTTTCCGTCATTCCACGGTACACCAAACGCTCTCCGTCAGTGTTTTTGAACATACAATCGGAGTCTCTGGAAGGCTCTCCATCAAAATATGTGTGACATCATCTACAAACACTGATACAATGTATTGCTCGCTTCAACAGGCAGAAACATGACAACTGCAAACCCCCAGGGCAGGGTCGCCACACGCCGCATTGACTGACTTTATTGTCATCAACCAATCAGATAACATCACACTAAAGGTTAACATTGCTGTAAGAAATTCCTCAATAAAGCAAATTAAGTACGTTAGCGTTAAACCATAGCTTATAATAGCTGACAGAATACAACTTCCGACATCACACTTCATTTTCATTTGACAGCACAACAACCGACGTTCAGTAATTTGACAGAAGAAAGTGTAGCGTTTTCTTCCAATGACAGCGCCTAATTACGTTATCACTGACATAGACCTGCTTGCTTGTTGTCACCATAGACTGGTTGTCACCTTTAAAAAAAACAAGCCTACCTACAACAGGCTTTACAAGCAAAAAGTCATCCTTTCCTAAACTGGGTAGCTATGGCGGCTAGGTTATGAGCATTAGGGCAGCGCAGCTGTCGTCAGATGAGTCTTATTTCATACATTACACAATATGTTAAGTGAACAGAAATCCTTTCGAAAATGAACAATGATGACAACTAACGACATTCCTTAAACTAGCCAACATTTACTACCACCCATTTCTTTAGCTGGCTAACTGTATACGCTAGCTAAGTATGCTAGTTTTGCTGCTGCCGAAGTTTTCGCATACAAACTTTAGTAAAGGTAGCCTATTTCGCCACAAGTGCGCACTGCCTGTTAAATTAGGAATCATGCTTTGCCGAAACATTTAACTGCATCGTTAATAAATACAAAAATTAGAGACGCCCACAGTTTCACCTACCTGTACAACTTGTTTAGACACAGGTCGACTCGGCTGGTGTCTGTAGATGTCTGTGTGTGTGTGTATTCTTCGGACGCAACCTCACGCGAGGTTGAGAAGCAAGGTGCCTTGTTGTATGGCAAGCCCTTTTAACATTTAAAAACTAAGAAGCTAAAAACTATCTGGAATTACTAGCTCAGTTTCAGATATCTCTAATTAAAATTCATTTTAAGATATCTATAACTTGCCAAAATATATCAATTAAATTATTACTATCTCTAACTTCAGTTTGAGATACAACGCCATTTTGACTAGTCATAACTCCAGTTACAGATACCTACAACGTAATTTTGCCTAATCAAAACTTAATTTAAGATAGCTGAAGAGGATGTAAATGTCTTGAATTGAGGTGAATTAAAGATATCATGAACTAGAGTCAGAATCAAATTGTAGATATCTCAAACTAGAATGACAGACATCTACAATACAGTTGCAGATATCCACTATGTGAATTACAGATTATCTGCAATTGAATTGTTGATACCTGTAATGATTAACCCCCATACAAATGAATGGCAAACGTGACATAATTTGCATCATTTGCTTGATTGGAAGGGAGCCCAACAATGCGTACATGTTGCACCTGCAAAGCATTTTGGGCATGTGATCAGATGATTCTTGGAGCTACCTTGTGAGAATTAATTTGCATAAAGTTTCATTCACTTCATTTAAATGTTCGCAAGCTGACAACCCAATGGTAGAAGCAGTACAAACATCACAGGGAAGGTCTTGGTCATGTGAGGCTGTCGGTTACAGCCATTTGATCGCCCTTGGTGAGATCGAGGGCACAGTTCCACTTTTGCAATTTGCAAGGCGCACTCACAAGTGTACCTACATTGAATATGCATGTAGGTGTTCACATTTTTTAGATGCTATTGTCCATATTGCCTATCCACACTTATCAACTGCTTAGCTAACATGTTAGCATGGTCAGAAACTATATTGGGACAAACATGACTTTATTTACACCAGGGCATTCATTAAACCCCAAATATTCCCCCAACAACTCACTCCAAGACTAGTTTCACGTTTGCTTTCAACAACCTCACATGACCAGAGAACTCCCTTGTGGTGTTTGCGCTGCTTCTGCCATTGGGTATTCGGCATGCGAACAGACGCATTCATTTAAAGGGGTCCTTTCATCGTTATTTTTATTCATATTTCTGTGTCGCCACTATGGTTGAATGCATTGTGCGTCATTTCTGTGAAAAATGATGTCCTAGTTCTCTTGCTTGATGCTGTTTTCTGTAAGCTATAACAGGTCTAGTGGTTGAACGACTGGCTTTTCCGGTGTCCCTCGTGAATATCCATGACGTGTCAATAAGGCACCTCTGATTGGGCAAATTCGCTGTCTTTCGCTCACCTAGCTTCTGTCCACTGTTCTTCCTCTGCGATGCCATACATGGCTCTGGGCGGGGCTTACGACCTAGTGACGTAGATAGGTTTAGCCTGCTCTGTTGTGACCCACCACATTGTAAATAGAGCTACTCAAAGTGTTTTTTAGCGGAAGGACCCCTTTAAATAAAGTTGAAAATTTAGAAATATATAGCTGCTTCCCTGATCTTTTTGGGTGGTGCCTCTGGAGGCCGGCTTCAGTTGATCTAAGAGCTTGTGCAGGAATGTAAAAGGATAATGTGTCAGTGATATAGCAAAGGGCAATACCATTTACAGCTTTGAATACTAGTAAGAGTACTTTAAAAATCAATTCTGTATGATATGGGTAGCCAGTGTAGTTCGGGTACAGGAGTGATGTGTTCCCTCCTTCTCGTTTTGTTAACAGTCTTACAGCCAAGTTTTGACTAAGCTGTAGTTTTTCAGTTGACTTTTTTGGGAGGCATGTTAACAGGACATTGCAGTAGTCTAATCTACTTGAGATAAATGCTTGGACAAGTTTTTCAGCGTCCTGCTCAGCCAGGAAGGGGTGAACTTTTGCAATGTTTCTTAGATGGAACTACCGGTATGCCATTTTTGTTATTTTATTGATGTGAAGTTTGACGCTTAAGTCAGAGTAAAGGATCACACCTAGGCTTGTTACCTTTTCTCTGATGGTTTAGGTTTCCCAGACTAGAGTACAGAACCTCTCGTTTATCTTTGGGGCCAATAAGTAAAATCTCAGTTTCAGAAAATTGTTACTCATACATTCGGTAATAGCTGACACGCAGGAGGTTAAAGGGTGTAGGGCAGTGGTTTGGCTCGACTGAAATATAGAGTTGTGTATCGTCAGCATATCTATGAAAGTCTATATTATGGTCATTGATGCTGCCTAGTGGTAGCATATATAATAAAAAGAGGACGGGGTCAGACAACTACCTTGAGTGACCCCAAAGGGCACGTTGTGTTTGTTGGATCCCTGATACTGACATAGAATTGTCTTCCTATGATTCAAACCACTTTAGTACATAACCTGACAAACCTACCCAGGGTTTGAGACGATTATGTTGTGGTCCATTGTGTCAAAGGTGGCACTTACATCTAGAAGGACCAGAGAAGAGACTTTGAGGCTGTAGTCTGAGATCACTTAAACTAGATTGGTTCTAGTGTGGAAACGCGTACAGATATCTGCGACACTTATCAAACTTAGCTGTTTAATGTATAAATGGCTTTCCATACATGTTAACTAGTTCCACCCAGTGACTTTGAGGGTCCAGGCTGGCTGCGGTTCATGTGTGTTCACTTCTCCGTTGTTATCTTACAGTCTATGGTTGTTATCAGCAAAACAGCCACGCCTGCGAGCATAAAAATGGAAGAAAAAGCTTAATTATGACAGTATATTTGGAACGCACTACATGCCTAGGATACATTGTTTTAAGTTATCAAATTTCAAGTTTATGCACAATAGGCTACTTAGACCCGGTATTGTAGCGTGTAAAGGAAAAATATTAATGATTTGGTAGACCTATAGCTATAACATGTAATTGCTTCACTATAGCCTAATTGCTGGTGAATGGGATCCATTTCCATTATTGCCTCCGCCAACGAATGGCCGGCGTTTGTCTGTCTGTCTGTTAGCAAAATAACTCGTTATAAAATTTTCGGTATTGTCACTGCCTCGACGTGATTCTTTTTGGGTAAAAATCGATTCCTTGGTTACCTTATAAAAATTCGGAAAATTGACATGGGAAATTACCCTGGCTAAAGCCTACACGCCTCCACTCGATTATCACCCCCCATAAACGAAGTGAAGAACGAGGGGCTGGTTTACCAGGCTAATGGGAAATGACATTCACTAGACTTTGGGCAGCCTTAATAGACATCAAGGACTCTGGAAAGCTTGATGGGCTGAACAGAAACTTTCCCGGTGAGTCAGAACTTAGCCCATAAAATGCCACATTAATTGCAGTAGAATTCTTGAAAGAAGGTCAAATTTAATCCAGTGTGCTGCGTAGGGCTATGAGAGCAATAAAGCTTATAAAAGGTTTAAGAGCCCACGATGGAGGGTAATCGATTTGCGTTTGTCTCTTCTCTCTCCCTCTCCCTCTCTCTCTCTCTCTCTCTCTCTCTCTCTCTCTCTCTCTCTCTCTCTCTCTCTCGATGAGCTTGAAATCTTTAGACTGCTGCCAGGTGACATAAAGTCTGACATAAACCTGCTGACAACAAAGCAAATGGGCTAAAAACGAAGCCACATAATAAGTAAAAAAGAAGACAAAAGGGAAGAGGTTGACATTAAAACTTTAGTGCTGGACGTCCTTCTTCAAAAGTTACCCATACAAAATCAGAGAGGGAAGTTTGCAACTAACATATTGAGTCTGTATGTTCCTGTGTGTGTGTGTGTGTGTGTGATGTAGGCTAAATAATATGTGAGAAAAAGAGATAGATTCTTTGAAAGCGAGGATGACCCAGATGTGCTCCATAAGAAAAGATGCCTTCACAGAGAGAGAATCACCCACTTAACAGAAAATAAAAACACTCTTAGAAAGTTTCTACTACTTAATTTATCCATCCATTATCCATGTAGGGGCAAGGAATAAGTTGAATTTAAGGAGGAACGTATCAAGTAACTCTGAAGCTGACTTTACAACAGATTATACAAACACAATAACAAAAGCAAATACAATCATAAAAAAAGAAAAAAATTCAAAGGGGTATTAATCTTAAGCAAAAAGTATAGGGTCATATAGCGTAGAGTAGACCAATCTGAAAAGGTGTGTTTTGAGGGTAAATTTTAAAAGTAAAAGAAAGTTAATGTTCAAATATAATATTATAACTCTATAATATAATATTACATTTCAGATCTGCTTTTTAAAATAAACAGATATTGTTTCTTTTTCCTCGTTTCACCTTAATATGTTACATATTTAATATGTTTGGTGTAGAGAGCCACTTATTTTTTACACTATTGATGCAAACTGCAACAAATTAATGAGCTGGGCAGCACAGAATGAACATTCTAAGCCTTTGTTCCTGGTTCAGATTTAAAAGATCACTTATTGCCATGGCAACATTCCACAGAATGTTTACTTACAGAACTTTAAACTATAGGGTCAAACTAGAACTTTCACTTATTGCAAAGATCTGCTCAGTCTAATTCATTGACTGTAGGCTATAAGAGGTCTAATTTGAGACTTCAAAGAGGACAGTTGATTTACAATGAGACCCTGCAATTTTTTAATTATCGTAATGTGTTATTCTTTTTTTCTTTTACCTTTTTTTTGTCTGGGGAAATAGAACATTGATATTTTGAGGGCGCACTCACAATTAAAGCCACAAGGCAACAATGATTTCAGGGGACAGTAACGTTTTTCCATTTTGCTTTCATTCTCATATTTAATTTATTTTGCTTGCTTGTTTTTGATGTGACACGCTGAGTATTGTGAACATTACTTATTATTGCATGATTTCCATCGACTGCTGGTGACAGGATTCCCAATATTAACAATGACCACTTCTGACTCATCAAGAGTTTTTGTCCGGCTATTATCAAAAAAATGTAAGTATGTCATATTTTGAGACTCACTCACATTCTGTGTTATTTAGAATAATATATTTTTTATTCTGTTTTTGCCATGGTAATAAAATGTTAATCAACAGCACTGTTTTAAATTTTATGCATGTCTATTTTTTTATATTTATCTCACCACCTGCTGCCTTCCAACTGAAAAGAAAGAAACATCATTTGAAACAATATCACATTGTAGCTACCATTAGAACACTGGAGTGATAGTTGCTGGAAATTGGCCCCTATACACCTATAGATATTGCACCAAAAACCAGACATTTGCAGGTAGAATAGTCATTTACCACATTAGCAATGTATAGAGTGCATTTGTGATTAGTTTAAAGTTATCTTCACTGAAAAAACTGTGATTTTCTTTAAAAAATAAGGAATTTTTTAAGTGACCCCCAACTTTTGTATATAGCCTATAGGAGGAACAAGGTCTTCAGAGTAATACAATTAAAGCTCTTATCACTTACCTAAATAATACAAAATTAATGACAAGAATATATGTACTAATATTAATAATTATTTACTTCTGTTCGTTTTGATTCTTTATTTGTAATATTTATTTTGTTTATATTATTTATTAAAAGCTGATCTACTCCTGCCAGCCCTTTCACTCCTGTACAGTGGGTGGCGGTATACATATAGAACACTGTAAGAAGAAGAAAAAAAGAAGGGAAGAGCTAAGCCGAACAAGATGGCTGTTAACGACAGCTGCAGGCTTTGCGAGAGAAATTTAAGAGTCAATGGAATAATTGGAAGCTGCAAATTAATATTTGATAAAAAGGACAACAATAATGTGTCCACTCAGCTCTCAAAGTTGGGTTTGACAATTGAGAATACGCCGCTTCGCTCATTCCGGGTCTGTCGTTCATGCTGTAGTACAATCTCTCGGCTACTGTGTGACACTGAAACTTTTCGAAAATGGAAAGAAAAGGAGGCAGCAGCAGCAACTGTAGAGACTGCCTCCACCGATAAAACAGAACGGGAGCCCACACCATCTAAAACTCCAAAAGTGTTAAAAAAGTACAGGATATCAACCGACTTGGGAATGCCAACGAGAACCAGTGTGACCGAGGTAAGGAAACTAAACAATAAATTGTTTGTCCGACAGTCTGTCGTGCTGTTTTTGTGATCTGTTATAACATAGCCTACCAGTCAAGCATTTTGTATGAACAATATCCTACTAAAATTGAAGCATAGGAGCCCATTACATCGAGAGTCTCCGACCTTGTCCATCCAGCTTGGCCATAAAATCAGCCCCTCGTACTACACTGCATTTCGCCCAGAGGGCCTGGCTGTATTGAGAAAAGTTTGTGTCCTGGAGGTGTAGACCCTGCTGAAGTTTAAAACTATTGGATCTTCCTTTATCCAATTGCTAACGCCTGGTCGTGACGTATGCAATGCGCCGGATTGTGAAGGAAGCTTTAATTAAGAAAATGGCAAAATTACAACATTACACATGGCAAAACCAAGCTCATTAAACAACATAGCACATATTGTAAAATACTCACATACAGATGAGAGAAAAGGAGAAACAAACAAAAAAGACAAAGGGAACTAAGGACTCTTCTGTTAAGTTAGTCTTTAATTATATAGACCATTCTTTCCCCATTTTTTTTTCCCTACGTTTTTCCCTACAGGATTTGTAGTCAGTGGAGCTGACTCGCTTTCGAATCGTCTGCTAACTGCTAACCTTTTTCTTGTACTGTCTATCTATGCCATATACAGTCTATGATCTATTCGCTAACCAATCCTTTTAATCGTGACGTATGTTGTGCGCCGGAACGCCCCTAGCGGGATACCGAATGGCTGTAAACATGGATTGCAATGAAGTACAAGTTGAGCAAAAGTCCAGCATAATATGTGTTAACGACCGCTGCCGACTCTGTGACTCAAATCTACGTATCCAAGGAACGATAAAAAATTCGAAGTTAATATTTGATAGCAAGTGCAAAGATGATAACATATTTAGTCAACTGTCTAAGCTCGGTTTGGTTCTTGCCAACACACCCCTTCGATCCAGTCGAGTATGCCTCAAATGCTGCACAATAATTACAAGGTTACAGCGCGACATGGACACTCTTAAAAAATGGACAAAACATGAGACATTGGACACTGGAGAAAATGCGAGTTTTGTTGAAAAACGAGGTAGAGAACCCCCACCCTGCAATAATCCAAAGGACGTAAAAAAGTCGAGAAAGTTCACTGAAATTCCTCCACGGAGTAGTGTTACCGAGGTGGGTAAATCAACACCGTATGAAGTGCTTTCAATTATAGGCTAATATGTTTTTAGTTTATATCGCAGCATTGTAAAAGATATATGAACAAACACGTCGTGGAAATGTAAAATAGCAGTAGTGCAGATACATGAAATTACATTACACTTTTATCCAAAGACACCTACAACAGGAGAACACAATAAGCTAACAGGAGTGTAGAGGAACACAGAGTAACAAGGCTCGGCAAAGTTGGTGCATCCTAGAGTGCACACAAGGAGAAGGATGTGCTTTGTGTAAGTTTCCTGGAGCAGGGACACTTTGAACAGACACACAGGAGATGGATAGAAATGCAGCTTGTCAAATGTATATAAGGTTCCAGTACCTTTTCCCTCAAGGCAGTAAGCTGAAAAGGTAGTGAGAGGGGTGGGAAGTAACGCCAAGACTCAAGAGTGTTTTGGTCAATATACCATATTACAAGTGATGCAGTGTACAGAAATGGTGTTTCCCTGGTGCCCGTCTTAGTGCTATAATCAGTCAGTAGTATAAAAGCCTAATTTTTTAGTTGGACTAAAATTCTTATATACACAAAACCTTATACACTACACCATAATACAATACACTGTACACAACACTATACAGTAGTCAGCACTGTACATAACACTTCAACAAAGGGGCGCATGAACAGGGTACCATGTAGCAAAAGGCTGATATGGCCAGGCTGTACAAAGGTGTGTCGACTATACATAGGTGAGATGGTGCAAGCTGTAGGCTGTTCAGAAGCCTGACTGCTGGGGGAGGATAAACTGTTGTGGTGGCTCAGACGCTCCAGAACCTTCTGCCCAACAGTAAAAGCATGAATAGTCCTTAAAAGGGGCGGGAGGGGTCTTTCACCATGCTGTTCGCCTGGCTCATGACTCGCTTCTCGTGAAGTTCGGTGATGGAGCGGAGAGAGGCCCTGATGATGCGCTGTGCTGTCTTCCCTACCCGCTTTCATCCTGAAGCGGTGCAATTCCCAAGCCAGATAGAGATGCATGAGCAAGAAATGCTGTCAATGGTCCCTCAGTACAAGGATGGTGGGGGGGGGGGCTGGCCTCCTTTAGCTTCCCCAGGAAGTGGAGACGATGCTGAGCATGCTCCTGAGAAGAATGGAGATATCCTAAGTGGGGGAGAGTGCAGCCTATTATGTATGGTGGATATGTGTGTAACCAAGATCTATGTCCCCACGTGTGGGAAAGTCAATGTTTTGGTGAAATCCAGGTAGAACTGACTTCTGAACTGTTGCATTGTTAAAGCAATGATAAAGAAGCCACCAGCGTGCGTCGTCTGTAGCACCTGATGCTGATGTCTTTGAGGGGTGAAAATGTTTAGTGCAGGCAGAGGGGCACTGATGATCTTCCTAGATGACCTAGATTTATTATGTTATAGAATCATTTATGCAGGAGGTGCTCCAGCCTCCGTACCACACAGTGATGCAGCCAATAAGGGGACTCTGCACAGGAGCGCTGCTACAGATTTTAGGCTCTATAAAAGAATACACATCTACGACCCCTTTCTTATTCATGATGATGACAATATTAATGCTGGCATCCCCACTACCCCTCTTGTTGGGCCCCTGAGCCTCTGTACCACACAGTGATGCAGCCAGTTAGGATACTCCCAATTGTGCCCTAATAAAATAGGAACATTGTGTGAGCGTGTATGTGGTGTCACCTCCATGAAAATACACTAGAAATAGTGGTTGTCCATGGCATTTTTGTGGAAGAGTTTCTTTTTAAACAAAGCGGTTCATTTTGACAGGCAGCGATGGTTTGGAGGTAACAAGCAAAACCTGACACCTTTTAAAGAGATTCTTTTGAACACGGAGCGGTTAATTTCTTGACTTTGCAATAGTTTAGAGGTAAAAAGCAACATCTGATATATTTCAGTAGGCTTTGCACTAGTTACTATAGATGTTTTATTTATCCAACAGTTTTTGTGTGTGTGTATAAATTTTAAGCTAATTGTTTAGCAACTATTATATTGGGAAACAGATGCCTGTTTACTTTCCATTGCTATAATAAAGTCTTTTGGAGAGGTATTCAGATGCAGGAGATGAGCTACTGCAAGATGGCAGCCTACCTGTTGGAGACCCATAACTACATTCAAAATACCGTATCTTCTGTGCTCAGAGCATTGTATGCTTAATGCATGAGTTTGTACTGATTTTACATTCAAGATTTGTTTTTATTTTTTTAGGTTACCATCACTTACGATCCTGGGTTTAAAAAAAAGATCATTTGCAAAGCAGACATTGGTGGAATCGTTGAGAACTTGGCAAAAAGGAACTTTACACGAGCTGCCAATCTTGTATCAAGACACAAAGAGCTGATGACACAATTGCTGGCCGGTGTTGCAGATACAGTCGAGGCTGAGTGCAAGGCTCTGTGTAATCCAGAAAATCGTTTCATGCTTTGGGGGACAAGTGCTGATGTTCTTCAGACATTCTCCTTTTTGGATTTGTATGAGAATCTCAAGCAAATGGCACCCTTTCTGACCACAATCATGGCTAGAATTGCCAAAGACTCTGTTCCGCACATTTGCACTGCAGCATCAGTTGCTCTGAGGGCAAGAGAACCCAGAATGTCTGCCTTGGCATATTATGTAAGCTCTGTGTTGCTGTCTGGCAGGTCTAAAAAGGCCATGTTCCGACGACTGGCCAAACTAGGCATTTCCACAATTTACCAACTAGCAATCGACAAACACAAAGAGCTGGCCAACAGTTGCACAATTCCTGTTGTGTCGTTGGAAACAGACTTGGAATGTTTCTTCAGCTGCCGGCCACTATTCACAAATACAAGTGCTGGCACAGGTGAACAGATGCAACAATGCCTACAGGATGCAGCCTTATCAGGTAAGCTGGTATAACAATGCCTTCAGGTAGGCTTTGTTGATTACAACCCTGTCAGTTCTGTTTCAGAGATATTATTATGACTACCGCTAGCGTGTGTTCGTATAGGTTTAGTCTGAAATCATTTGTTGCAGAATAACCGTCCAACTAACTAACTAAGAAGACCAAAATGTATTTGTACCTTGGGCTCAACAAGGCTTTTACACTCAGTCCATTAATTGTCATTTGCCATGTTGCGCCACCTAGGGAATGTAGGTCATGTAAAAATTGAGGTTTTGAACCACTAGTATCTTGCCAGAAAAAAGTCATTATCGCATCAAATTTGCCATGTACAACCACTACTTCAATCATTTGAAGCACATTGTTTTGTAAACTCTGTCCCATAGGTGGCACTATAATTCCCAAAAATTACATTTTGGCTAATAACTAGAAAACAATAAGGTATACAAACACAATTCCTGTTTCCCCAAATTTTTGAGACGACCCGCTTCAAACACATTAGGCCACGCCGCTTTCTGTTGGCCACATTTTAAGCAGTTTTGTAAAGAACTGAAAGCGAAAGTAAACTAACTCCTCTGAGGCGTTCATCCAGTTGTCAGGAAATTTGGTGTACATTATCTGCAGACAACGTTTTCAAAAATATCTTATAAAACATTTTGAAAAGTGTTACAAAGTTACACAACAGTCAATATTTGATATTTGAGCTTGTAATTACACGACACTCAATATCTTGTTTTGTAATTGTCCATATTTCATTTGACCTCATACTCAATCAGCACAACATTCTTTAAGACCACACAACAGTTTTTGTGAGTAGGGGGACGCTGTTCTGTTACGAAATGTGAAGCTAAAAATCAGCAAAAAAAAATTGCGAAATAACTCGCCAACCATTGCATCTAAGAAAACCAACATATTTTCATACCTTGGTCTTGACAAGTTGTTTAAACTCAGTCCATAAATGCTTATTTGGCGTGTAGCGCCACCTATGGAAAATTGTACATGTAAAAATTGTGATTTTGAATAGCCAGTGTCTTGGACAAAAAGTCATTATAGCATCACATTTCCCATGTGGAGCCACTACTGCAACCTCTTGAAACACATTGTTTTTGTAAACTTCCATAAGGGAGAGGTGCTGTAATTCACAAAAACTACATTTTGGCTAAGAACTGCAAAATGATTAGGTATAAAAACACCAGTATTTACCCCCCACATTCCCTGACAAGACCCTGGCAAATGAAACTAGGTGTATACTTGCCGTGTCATGCGCGCAAGGTGTTGTACACCTAATTGTTCTGTAATTTGCTAACCCTAATCCTTAACCAGCCCATTCAAGACAATGGACAATGATGAGTGTGGTTTATGCTAACTTAAGCCCAATAACTACAAAGCAAAACATGTCTTTTCTATTGCCACAAATAGGCTAATACTGCTGGAAATTCACAAAACAATACAAACACTGACAAAAAACATTTAGGTTTTTGTTCAGTTTTATCCCCAAACCAATATAGCTGCAAGCCTGCAATTTGTCTATTAAGCACTCTCGTTTTGCCTTTTCCCACCGTCCTACCATCACTCAGAGCATCATTCCTAATGAAAAACATTTGACATAAATAGGCTTATACAGCTGAAAAACTATGGATTTATCCAGTTTAATTCCAAATCAAGATGTAAACCTGCAGTTGTCATGTTTCACTCTTCTGACAAGCAAGATTTTCCAAACTGTTTAGCTACTGTAGCATTTGACACCTCTGAGGAGGAGAAGATTGGTGTGTGTGTGAAGGTATGAAGGGTTGGGTGCATCAGTGACATCATGCCTTGATTTTGGTGTCCCAAAAAGTAAATCTGTGTTCAACTTTCTTAACAGTCCAGTTGTGTTATCGCCAGCAATTGTTAATATATGCAGACAGACTCGGACAGGTGAAAGTGCAACTCGAATGCATTTAAACTCTAGACTTGGTGGTACCGCTGTAGTACCTCAGCGCAATATTGTATTTGGCCTTAGTGCTGAGACAGGGTACTCCCTGGAAGACTGCAGTGGGAGGGCTGAACGCAAAGTAAATGCAAATTGTTCTGTAACCATTGCTTGTCCCCATTGTTGTATTAGCATCAGTCTCTTCCATAACTAGCATTAACTTGTCCCCTGTTGGTGTAGCATTAGTTCCCCCATTATTAAAGCAGCTTAATTTTACTTTTAAGTAACAACTAATGTATAACATTTGTTTTAAAGCTATTCTCACTTCAGTAATGGCGAAGGAAGATGACGTTGGCGAGTCTGCTACCAAAGCCTTAGCACCACATGACTACTGTTACAATGCTAATGCTGCTGCTGAAGATTTGGAGACCTCATCACCAGAAATGTCGCATCCTCTACCCGAAACCCCTAACGAGCTGCCAATTCTCAACAAGGACATTAAAGGTGAGGCCATGGGCGTCTACTAATGCTGCTGTACATACTGTCACTAACCTGTCTGCCATACTACAATTAAACTTTCTATTTCTATTTTGGCCTTACAAACACATTTGGAAGGTTTCTTCGGCTGCCAGCCACTGTTGACAAATACAGGGGATAGCCCAGGTGAACAGGTCCAAAGTGACCTAGACCCAGCCTTATCAGGTAAGCTTGTTTAACAATATCTTTAGGTATACTTTTCTGATGAGTGCCTAATTGTTTCAGATCAAGAGATATCATTGAGTTTAATTCCAATAAGTCATTTATACATTGTTTGTGAAGACAACATAAAACACAACTATTGCCAACAGGGGATCCATGTTTGGAGCTCCGAGCTCAAGAAAACGTTTTAATTTCTGATCTTCTGATTTGACAGACTGGTGGAATGCAGTGTACATACTCAAACTTAAGTTCAACATCACTATGACCGCCACTAATGAAGCTCAATACCCTTCTAAAATCATGGCTAGTACCATAAATTGTACAAAATGTAATTTTTTCAATTATCTTTTTTATTTTTTTCATTTAACCTTTATTTAGCCAGAAAGACCCTTGTGTGACCCTAAGTGTCTCTTCTGCCAGAAAGTCCTGATCAAAAATGGCGGCAAACAAATAGTTTGACAATGTTTGACATGAAATAGACACAGATAACACACATATATAGGCACAATGGCAAAAAGGAATTTAAATATAATGGTGACATGTTTCTAATGGCAATGGAACTCTTCAGTGTGCACAGTATTTGAGATACTTTTAAAAACTTTTAAGGAAGGCAGAGAATCCATACTCATATTCTGTAGCTTATTCCAAAGATGTGCTGAAAATAACAAAAAACCTGTTTTCCCTATTCCTGTTAATGGGATGGAAGCCTGAAGCAATAACTTGTGTGAAGAGCTTGTGCTATATGAAATAGGGCGGAAAGCCAATAAATTACTAATGTAATGGGGTAATTTGCCCAATAGTGCCTTCGCTATAAAAAAAAATGTGTATTTTTTTGCCTTAGGTATAAAGACGGCCATTGAACTAGAATATAACATGGAGGGATGTGTTCGTGAGGAGGTCCCTGTTACAAACTGCAATGCAGAGTGATGCAGTGTCCAGCTTCTTTAAAAGCCTAGCTAAAATTGTATCAAACTTGACATGCAAACTCTACACATCTTTCTTTGAATGTCCACCAAGTTCTGTGACATTCCGTCACAGAGGGTGCCGTTTCCCATCAAAGCTAGAAGTCAAAAAACTGTTTTCGCTAAATAACTCATCAAACGTTTTGTCCAAGAGTTTTTTTTTAGTATGTCATTGTTAAAGAGGCGTATCAACTCAGTCCATAAACACTTGAATGTAGTAAAATGGGTAAATGTAAAAATTGTAATTATAAATTGCCAATATGTTTGAGAAGGCAGAGAAACCTCTTGCGTGAAAAAGACCTGTCCATGTCCACTTCCAACAATAAAAATGTCGAAATATGAAAACAAAATTTTGAAGTGAGAAAAAAGAGGATTCAAACCTGCTTAATGGGGAAAAATATCTACTTAGAATGCCACAGTACTAGCAGCTCACACCATTTCAGAACTTATGAGCTCCTTTGGTGGTCAGAGTCCGCCAGTTAGACCTACACAGCATAACCATTTAAAACCGGGATTTGTGAACGTAAGGGCCCATCAGTGCTGTAAGGCATTGAACATCCGATAATTCAAATGGCTTATTATGTAGAGTAGCCAAAAATCAATACCATGCAGCAGTCATACCATGTACCACTATGCGGTACATTTAGTTGTTTTTAGCTCTCCCACCAAGCTACCAAGATTGGTCTGCAAGGGCCTGCAAAGGCTTGCCTTATTGGTTGTATTGTAGTGCTAAAAGCAGTGGTTTTGAAGTTAATTTAAGTTTGAGTATGTATACTGCCCCCTTACAGAGGTTGCAACAAGATTACGAACTGAGTGTGCATTGCTTGTCCCTGCCATCATTAAAAAACAAGATAGTTTTACTTTCAAGTAACAATAAATGTATAACCTTTCTTTGGAAGCTATTATCACTACTGTGAAAGTGGAGGAAGAAGAAGTGACGGAAGATGAAGAGATGGAATATGCTACCAAAGCCCTAGCAACGCATGACTACTGTGACAACGCCAATACAGCTCCTGAGGTTATGGACACCTCATTCCCGAAAATTCCCCTGCCGATTCCCATCGATGAGATTAAAAGTAAGGCAATGAGCGTGACACAGATGTCTAATATCACTGCACTCGGCACTGTGAATAACCTGTCAGCCATGCTACAAGAAATGTACTTGCTGTTAAGGTAAGGAAAGGTATACCTTATTGTCCCTCAGGAAAAATTCATCTAGGGCTACAGCCACTGCTTCACATAATTTACAATACTTTATGACCGACATTACAACACAATACACAACACACAACAGTACATACTTTCATGTTTCACTCCAGACACTCGATTATTCATTTTACAACATTATCAACCACACAGAGGCATCAGTATGACATATGTGCCATTTAAAAGGAGATGTGCTCAAGCCCTAAGCGGGATTCAAAAAAACTACACCCCTTAACCACACCCACTTCAGGTTTTTTAAAAGAAGCTTCTAAATGTGTAGGCCCTAGCCTGGGCTTGACCATACTGGCTGTGACACTACATTGAATTTTGCGTTCAAGTCAGTCTGGCCAACGTTACACATACGTCATAGGAATCAGTGGTCTTTTTGGTTGTAGATCTGTCCGGTAGTATACCGATGCATTTGATAGACCTCCATTGATCCGGGCCTTAAATAGGCTGGTGATAGGATGGGATAATGGAGGCATTGCCATTTAGCATAGTGCAATTCATTTGTAGGCAGTGTTGGGGAGTAACGCGATACATGTAATTCCGTTACGTAATTTAATTACAAAATAAATGTAACAGTAATACATTACAGTTACTGGAGAAAAATGTGTAATTCAATTACAGGTACTTTTGATTTTTTTCAAAATTACAATTTGAATTGCATCTTAATATTGTCAGCAAAACCTTGCTAAAACAGGCTATATTTTTTTTAAAAAAAAACTGTTTCGTGTGTTTTTCTTATAGGCTACCGTAGCCTACAAAACGTCCCTGTTGCTATTTCCCTCCACAGTTGGATGCTGGGCTTTCTGTTAAAATGTTTACGGGGACAAAATCATGAAAACATTTGAAAAGTAATCAAAAAGTAATCAAAAAGTAATAAGTTACGTTACTCAGATAAAGTAATTCAAAAAGTTACACTACTATTACATTTTAAACAGGGTAACTTGTAACTGTAACGAATTACATTTCTAAAGTAACCTTCCCAACACTGTTTGTAGGTTTGGAAAGTACTGTAGGTCTGCCCATCACTGATTACAGTTGGTAGCACTTCCTATTTGGGTGTTGCAGTAACCTCCCTTAGCAGTCTGCTTCAAGACAGCATGACCGGTTCTAGTTAATTTTATTTATTTATTTATTTATTTTCGAGGTAGGTGTTTTGTCGCTAATACGATGGTGTTCTTTTGAAACCTCTCAAAACACCACCCACACAAGACATCAAATATTTTAACATGGTGCTTGTGCAGACAAAAATGTATCATTTCTCATATATGATTGTTCTTGATTTCTCTGTCCTCAGGTTGTTTCTTTTATGTTTCCTTTACAGCAACAGAGGGTAGGAATGAGAAAAGGGCCAGAGTGAAGGGAAGGAATGAACATTTAAGAAATGTTGTGCACCCTCTGAGTCTTTTTGAGCTTGCCAAACATTAGCAAACACATTGTGGATAACTACACAACTAGGTTCACAAACCTACTCCTCCTAGGTGCAATATTAAATGCACTCACCCAAATCACTTGACATGTTGGGGAAGTTGGAACTGCTCTTCCCTAGCTCAGTGATATCGACCCTAAACACCAGGGATTTGAGAGTTGCCCATGCAATTTTTCTGCCCAGTTGATGTTTTTGTTAGTGGCGAAACATTGCATCAGCTGGCTTCTCAAGTAAACAAAACATTAATGCCTTTGATCACTGTCTCTGCCAATATTGAATGCCAATATGGAGAGGGCATTTTTCCAAGTGGCACTTTTAAAGTATGACACGTGGAACCATATTGGGCTGCCACCCCTGTCCAGTATTATGAAAGTGTGCTCTTGATTAAGTAGAAATGGCTGGACTCCTTCACCTCCATCTTCAGACCTCACCAGCATTTGTTGCAGAGATTTGACTTTTCAGTGTATCACTAGCAAGGTTTGTGCTTGTGCCTTACAGGCTACATAAGCTATCAACAGGCCTAGACAGTAAATTTTGGCTCAAGCTGATATTAAACAGTTACGTTGTCTGGTTACCTGTTCCCAGAACATGCATGCAATTGGCAGACTTTCCAGATTTCCAATAAGGGTTCTATCCATTGCCACCAAAATGATCGGTAAATCCACCGCCATCCAAATTTTTGGTGAGACAGATTTTTTATAGAAAGGTTCTGCAAAAACATCAGTTTTTTTAGTCATCATAAACCCCCTACCTGATTAGATTTAGTTGAGGCTTAGAATTCTGTAAAAAAAACTGCATTTTCGAGATGTCATTTGAAAATGGATGGACTGTTGCGCTCTATTGCCTTATTGGTCGATGAATGATAAACATTTCCGTCCGTGCGATATTGCAGATATTGACAGAAGTCTGTGCTGTGAGAGCCCCAGTTTAGACACTTCAAATATGCTACATATTTTCAAGACAATCGCATGTGTGAGTATATAACATTATTATCATTAACAATGCCATGTAATTTTACACATACCTGTATTAATCACTTACAAAAAAATACTTTACAGTAAAATTTACTATTCCATATTTTGTGCAAATGAAGCACTAATGAACAGGTGCCACTGGCATTGCCCCAAGTGCTGGAGTGTGGTCACACAGAAAATTTGAAGAACCACCTCTCTACTCAAGGTTTGTACAAGTTCTCATTTTTAAGCATATCTGCTTCTCTTGACAATGTATGTCTTTGTTTTAATTTTACTCTTGCCATTTTCATTTTGCAGATTGTAATGTCACTGAATTGGAAAGCAAAGGTAGATCTATTAACCTATCACCTATCCATTTCACATACGTCATTATGTTAAGGTTTTTACTGTGCATTTTGCTTTTTGCAGACACACCACAAGGTCCTAACAGACCCATAAACACACAAGAGCTCAGCCATGTGGGATGTCCAGAGAGGTTTTCTACAGCCTCAATAGCAGAATGTGAAAATGGCTTTAAATCCTGACATGGCAGACAAGTGACAGGCTTGCATGCACAGGCACGCCTTAACTCAGAGGCCATAGGCTAGTTAAGTGAGCATTACATTTGCTAACAGCAATTAATAACAATGTGTTGCATCTGTAAGCCTCGAAATGTATTATTAAAAAGTTGTTCAATTATTTTCAGACAACATTTTGCAGTCTAGTCTTAGTCAGCAATACATGGCAACAAGCTTGCTTGACTGCTGTTGCAGTGTTGGATTTGAATTTGGTAAACCTCGCAACCTACGGTTCTTTCTCCTTAAAGTTAGATTGTGCCTTGTTTCAAAATGGTGACTTGCACAGTTGAACGCTGCATTCGTGTGAACATGCATAGTCAGCTAACATTGATTCAACAAACTAAATGGCTTCGTAGTACAGATTAACACCACCTCAGATAGCCGCATTTTGTTAAAGGTGTCCTCAGTTTAACCACGAGTTGAGTTGATTTACTGTGCTTCGTAGTACATGTGTATACATGCCATCAATCTAAATTTTAGATTAGATTACATTTAGCTGATTCTTTTATCCAGACTGACCTACAGTTATTTAGGTGCAGGGTACAGTCCCTGGAGCAATGTGGGGTTAGATGCTTTGCTCACAGGCATACATCCTTTAACCATACATACAACAAGCACTCATCACAGTCTGACCACATTTATACTGCAAAGAAAGTCATGTATAAGTGGGCAATATATTTTATGTGCAGCAATGTTGCAACTGGTTAAAAATCAATCAATAAAATCAATGTGAAACAAAGCATTCTATTGTGTACTTTATCACTACATTTAGAGGATGTGCAAGTATTAACGTTATAATAACCAGAATAAGCTAAATTAATCATGATGCGTCTTCTATTCATTTAGCAACACATAGGCAATGTGTTGCACAGTCACAAGCACTACATCCTCTATTTTTCCTGCATGATGCTACAACATTAAGTGATGCACTTATGTCAAGACGTATATGTTGCAGTTACCCTGGTCTCAGGACTCTGTGCTATTAAACGTCTCCAACTTTTTCAACTATTTCAAAATAAGAATTTTGATTATACAACTTCAACTTTCTTCTTTACTGCTTTTAAGTTATTCCTTTGTTTTTTCCTTATTTATCGGAAATTTGGGTGGCAGAGGATCGAACCAAAGCTGCAGATTAGGTTGACCGATTTCTAAAATCTTGCAAACCTGCCAGGATACCTAAACTCACAGCAAAGAGTAGAAGACTCCGTTCGCAAAACAAGAACGCGCAACACATAGTGATTGGTTTATGTTTTCTTGCGTCACTTCCGTCTTGTTCATGTTCTGAAGAGAGGAGAGCAGAAGAGCCATTACAGCGGCGACGCCTGTGGGGGAGATATTTTCCACGGTTGAAGAGAATTTTCTGCATTTGATCCATCCACAACCAGACGAATTTGCAAGTATTTATAGCGCTGTCTGTATAAGGACTGCGATCCAGTGACCGCCATGTCGGCCCAGGCTCAAATGAGAGCGTTGCTCGACCAGTTAATGGGTACAGCCAGGGATGGTGAGTAGTCTGCGAACGGTAGCTCACCAGCTATGCTAATATTAGCTGGCTTTATGTAATAGCTGGGTAAACTGTCATTTTAAACGATGTAACTCAACGTTATTGTCCTTTGGAGATATTTCAGGTTCACACATTCCATTTAACGTGGAAGTTTTGCATATTAATATTGCGTACCCTCTTATTATTGCCTGGTTTAATGTTTGTATCCCAACACGGCTATTAGCTGCAGCTCGCTAACTTATATTCAACATTTTTTTTCTACTGGCACCTGGTCAGATCCTGCAGTCTAGTTTTGGTTTAACGATGTGCGTTACCAACTGTCTTAGTTAATAGGATGGCGTAGTCGACAGCAAGCGAAAGCTAGCTAGTTGCATTAGCTCTTGGTACATTATTAGCGTTAGCTAAGCGCTAGCTGTTTTGGTGAATACACATTATGTTTTGTCACAAGCTAGCGCTTGCGTTATCCTACTGCGCTAGATATTCGGTCGTGTTGACTACTGGAATAATATTCCTAGTTTCCTTACACTGTAAATGTGGTACCATGACATCGGGGTGGCATCTGGGAATATGAACAGCATTTGGTATTGTTGGGTGACTGGCTGTTTGGCTGTAGTAGGCTTATGCAAGCCAATGAGCCGGCTAGTTCTCATGTGTTTGTTACAGTCAAGTTATATGTCTCGTGAACTAATCTTTTTTTTTTTTTTTGACCAGTACTTTTTTAAAACAATAATCTGTTGTCAACGGCACGCCAAACAGGAAATAATCCAGAATAATCAGAAATATTTTGTTCTGGATATCGCCGTAATCCTCCTTATCTGTTAGTAAATAAATTGATTCCACCACCAGTGTCACAATTAAACATGAAATGGTACCGACTTAAACTTTAAATTCTCCAATAGAGCCTGTGAAGTGGATGCAAACATTAACGTGGTCAGATGTGTTAAAGGAAGAGACAGACATGGTGTATCAATATATCTTGAGGCCTCAAGATGTGGTTTGGTCATGAATGTTAAAATTCATAGCCGCATAGGGTTCAGTGCAAACTATCTAAAGATAACTGACTTGAGACATCATTCCCTTTTTTAATGTTGTCTGCTCACACGTGGCTAGTTAAATGTGAATTAATTTGAGTTGCTGTGTGAATGCTGACAGTCAAATTTGAATTGAAATGCTTCCCGTTCATGTCTCGTACAAACTGAACAATTGTGGCCCCTTTATTTTATTTATTAAGGTTCAGTGTATCTATGCCAGCCCACATCAATCTGCAAGGGAGTTGCAGAAAAGCCTCATGTTCATCGAGCCGTGAGTCACAAATGATTTTTAAAGCTGTTATGAATATCCAGACAGTAACTTTTGTTTACCACAAGTAATTTGCCATTATCAAGGTCAACAATTGGTAAACCTAAAGCAAGAAAAGAAAGGATGAACCTTTTGAGAAGAAGGATGGATGAGAGTATGGTTGCCTGCGAACTCTGGAGACCTCCTTTTTTTAAAAATAAAGACAAGACAAAAAAAAACCTTTTCCTCCGTCGAGCGTTGTCTCTCTGACTGTTGTGTATCATCACTCACTGCAGGTGTGGGGAAGAACTCTTTTCCCCATTAAAACTTTTCAACAGCGGGTTTAAAATCCCTTCGCTGGGCTGTAGAAGAAGCTGATCGGTACAGTATGAGTGGAAGCTCGCAGTGTGTATACAACTAACATTTTTTATTTGTTTTTTGTTTTTTTTCCCCCTTTTCTCCTATACCTTTTTGCTATTACGACTATTGAAATGTCTTCTTTTTGTGTGAGAGGGGTTTCTTTATGGTAAACATGCCACCCCTACTGTACACCTGTTGTGATTGGCAAAGCCCCCTTGGAGCAGCTGCCATAGGGACCCATGTCCTAAATGGACTGAATGAGTGAGCATGAGAGTCACAAGACAAAGGTAGCACCCCTTCCCTTCCCCCTTGTCACCTGTTTCTGTCAGTCTGTAGTCCCAAAGAACAGGTTCACTTTGAAACCTGCAGCCATTTTATAACCTTTTTAATTGCACATATCTTCAGTCACAACCAGCCTCCAAGAGCTTTGTAAACAGACCACCAGAGGCACATAGTGGCTGCCAAAGTGGACATAATTATTCTTCACACATGCACACATACACACACACACACACACACACACACACATATGCACACCCTCACAAATAAGCCCATTTATCCAGCAGCTTGCACCCAATCTCAGTGACGGTCCCATTTGTAGGAGATTTGTTCTAGTTTCTGAAAGTAGCTTCTGCTCTCTATTGACCAACAGCCAGCCACTCCCCTGAACTAAAATAAAGGAAAATCCTGTCCTGTGGTCCCCTCGGGGGACAGTCAGACACCTTGGGGGCCCAGCCTGCCTGACAAGTGCTCTGGCTGCTGAATGACACCACGGTGTGAGTGTTGGTGTGTGATTGAGCGTGCGAGCATGAGGTGGTTCGTGTGTGGGCGCGTGCCCTGACTGCTCGTATGTGTTCCTCCTGTGCTGTTGCAGGTGATGAGACGCGTCAGCGGGTTAAATTCACAGATGAGCGCGTGTGCAAGAGTCACCTGCTGAACTGCTGTCCTCATGACATCCTCTCTGGAACCGTGAGTTTGACTTTTATTTATTTATTTACTTGTTTGTTTTTGGAACCTTGGACATGTGTGTAACATACACTAGGTTTATTACTACACATAATGCATATATTGCCCAGTATAGAGCGTTATGCTTGTAAAAGTAAATGTACAGGAGTACTGCACATCAATCCAGTCTTGCAGTATGGATTTGATCAACAAGATTAAGGGGTTTTTCCCCTTTACCTGCTATTTTTCTAATTGGGGGTTTTCCAGGTTTGTAAGTTTATTTTATAGTTCTTGTGTTTAAAATTACCAAATGTGTGCATGTCAGAGGGAGTAATAAATGTACAATCATTTCAGACATTTTTCTCATTTTCATTTTATAGAAAGCCCATGTGTGTTGGATCATCAAAGCATGTTAATACAAATTGTATTGCTGTTTGGTTTCATTGTGAATGTCACATATATAGCGTAAATTTTGTTTTACATCATGCCTTACCAATGGCCCTTGGCTTTGCCTCTGCCTTATATTGGTTAATCAGAACGCACCTCATATAAATATTTTGAGGCATAACGATGGCAGTATGCACCTGAGGACCTCTTTAAAGTAACACTATGTAAGATTTGCTCACCGGGTCCACCTACAGTCAAGAAACCATATTGTCTGTAGCAACTGTCGTGAAACCTGTATCTCATGCAGTTGTTGATGCTGGCATAATTGCATGTAGACAGGACTGATTCACCTTCAACTACATATCTGCATTCAACCATGTCTGGTGAGGTAAACAAAGCTAACAGGGAATGTTACAAAAACTTTAAATTATGTTGGTCTGTGGTTCTGACAAGTTGGCTATCCTTACAGCATTTTATACGAACACTTTTGAAATATCAGAAATGACGAAAACAAACCCAGATACAATTGTAATCTACAATAGTTATTTATTAGAAGGCAGAAAATAAAACTTGTCCAACAGTAATGGTGCCAAGACACTGTCCGTGGGGTATCCCTCCTCCTCTTTCACCTCACTCCAGCAAGTGGAAGCAGGACCAATATTCACGCTAGTCCAGGCTCTAGTTATTACTCTCCCACTTTCTTTTCTTTGCATCTTCTGAATACACACTTGGCCTCTTCAGATTTCTTGGTGCTTTAGCCATGACCACTGCTCGATCTCGTTTCTTTTACTGTCTATGGTTCTAACTGTGTACCTACCTTGTCCTTTGAAGGGGGAGGGAAGTGACGTATGCCATAAGGCAGTTAAATCTTGTAGTTAATGGTGACATGGTTCCTACCCGAGCCCCGAAGTTGCATAGTGTCAGTGTAGACGATACGGGCATGAAATACAGTCATGAAAATTGAACCCATTTTGAGTTGTTGTACCATCAGTATGATTTTCAAAATACAGGTGCTGGTCATATAATTAGAATATCATGAAAAAGTTGATTTATATAATTAATTTTGTTCAAAAAGGCAGACTTGTATATTATATGTATTCATTACTAATGAAAATCCTTACTTCATTACTTAATACTGATAAAAAAAAAGATTTTTAGAAATGTTGGCCAAATGAAATGTATGAACATTAAAAGTATGAGGATGTACAGCACTGAATACTTATTTTAGGCTTTTGCCTGAATTGCTGCAGAAATGCGGCGTGGCATGAAGTCTTTGGCACTGCTCAGGTGTTATGAGAACCCAGGTTACTCTGATAGTGGCCTTCAGCTCTTCTGCGAGACGCTTTTGATGCTGTCTCTTGTTCGAGAGTGGAAGTAATGCGACAGCTGAAACCTGTTTCATATGTGCGTGGTGGTTCTTGAAGCACTGACTCCAGCTGCAGTCCATTCTCTGTGAATCTCCCCCACATTTTGGAATGGGTTTTGCTTCACAATCCTCTCTAGGGTGCGGTTATTCCTATTGCTTGTACACTTTTTTTTCTACCACATCTTTTCCTTCCCTTCTCCTCTCTTAATGTGCTTGAACGCAAAGCTCAGTGAACAGCCAGCCTCTTTAGCAATCTTTTGTGTCTTGCCCTCCTTGTTCAAGGTGTCCGGTCATCTTTTGGACAACTGTCTAGGTCAGCAGTTTTCCCCATGATTGTGTAGCCTACAGAACTAAATGAGACCATTTAAAGGCCTTTGCAGGTGTTTTGAGTTAATTGGCTTATTAGAATGTGTCACCAGGGGTCTTCAGTATTGAACCTTTCCACAATATTCAAATTTTCTAAGATACTCAATTTGGGTTTTTAATAAGTTGTCAGTTATATTCATTAATATTAAAAGAAATAAACAGAAAGAAATATCAGTCTGTGAAATGAACATATACATTATACAAGCTTCACTTTTTAAATGAAATTACTGAAATAAGTCAACTTTTTATGATATTGTAATTATATGACCAGAACCTGTATAGTTTGAAGGCTGAAAAACTACATAGATGGCATTCAGATGTACACATCATTTAGTGGTATACTGTGTAAGAAATACCATAAAGCAACACTGTGTGTGTGTGTGTTTTTTTTTCTTTGTTTTTTAGCGTATGGATTTGGGGGAGTGTTCAAAAATCCATGACCTTGCCCTGCGTGCAGATTACGAGATTGCCTCCAAGGACCGTGACTTGTTTTTTGAGCTCGATGTAAGTATAGTCAGTATGGTTGCCCTAACTATATATCTATGGTTTAGTCCTTTGCAATATGGATGGGTAATGAGTTAAAGCAAGCCCATCATTAAGATGTGATGTCCTTAAGGCCGTGGATCACCTGGAGTCGTTCATCGTGGACTGCGACCGCAGGACTGAACTGGCCAAGAAGAGGCTGGCAGAAACACAGGAGGAGATCAGTGCTGAGGGAGCAGCTAAGGCAAGTGTTGAGCCGTCAGCTTTAAACCAGTCCGCGGTACACAAAAGGTGGAGGCCCCTGATTTAAGTCATTAGGCTCCATACAAGGCATGAAATTGAAATGATCGCAACCAAAATGTGCAGCAAAAATATAGTGGCCATTGCTCCTGACTTCACACATGCACACGCCACAGAACTCTTTCACAGCTCACGCTCTCCCTCAGTTGTTGCCAGCTTTTCCTACAAGTTGCTTCAATCACTGCCTAAAAACACAACTAATCGACAGAAGGGGCTCAGAAATTTCAACTGTTGATAAAGAAACAGATTTACTTGTTTGTTTTTGTTATTTGCAAAGTCATTGCATATTGACATCTAGTTTCAATATTTTCAACAAAAACGTATGAACAGCGAAATTAAAAGGATTTCATAGCACTTGCACCTTAGTCAGCAAGGCAAACACCTGTGTGTGGTTTCTTGATTGCTAATAATTATTTGTTGTGTGCTGTGTTATTAAACTTTTGAAACCACCTTTCAGAGTTGAATTGGTTTGGAAATGCTGCGGAAGAACACAACCAGAAAGGCAAATGTAGCTAGTGGATACTACAGGAAGTCAAGTGCTGCAGTTAGGATCAGTGTCTGTATACCATTTCATGTCATGTATGTAACATAAACAATATGATGTGGGCAATAATTCATCTTTTTAGAAGATGAATGTTGATGTGTAATCATTAGTGTCGTACTAACACTATCCATATAGCCTTGTAATGTTAATAAAAACATTAGCCTGTTGGCTAGCTGACCTCTTAAATGCTCCAGTTAAGACCTGAAATGATCAGTACGCCATTCAGACTTTGTATGATCTGGTAATATCAGTGTCTATGAATGGTGGTTCGTACACCTTTTAATAATGCATGCTAAAACTTAATTGGGGGTCATGAAAAATGAAGTTCCGTCTATGGAAATGAGTGGGAGCATTGTGGTAGTGTCTCTGCTGCCCATCCACTGAAGTGTGTATGAAACATTCTGTGTGTCTCTCTTGTGTAGGCGGAGAAGGTTCATGAGCTAAACGAGGAAATCGGGAAACTGCTGGCAAAGGCGGAGCAGTTGGGTGCCGAGGGCAATGTAGACGAAGCTCAGAAAGTTCTACAGGAAGTAGAGAAAGTGCGCATTAAAAAGAAGGATGCAGAGGTAAGCGGATGCACATGTTTGCACACACTAAACAATTTTTTTTAAAAAATTGTACTGTATATAACCTGTCGGTTTAGCATAAATAAATGTTCTTGCACTCTTTCTCGCTCTCTTTCAACAGGAGGAATACAGAAACTCCATGCCAGCGTCTAGCTTTCAGCAGCAGAAATTGCGGGTGTGTGAGGTGTGCTCTGCCTACCTGGGTCTTCATGACAATGATCGTCGTCTCGCTGACCATTTTGGAGGGAAGCTGCATTTGGGCTTTATCCAGATCAGGGAGAAACTGGAGCAGTTGAAGGTAGGGTGGCAGGATGGGAGTACAAGAGTAGGTCATGTTTCAGACTGTAAATAAGTCCTTGCCAAATTGGGACACTCGAACCCAGTGGTGACTCTAACAACAGTCTGCCATTAATCGACTCCCCTGACATGCTGTGCAGCTGGCACGTGTCTTGTTAAGGTTCCTATAGTTCTAAAGACATTAGATCCATATTTAACTACCAGAAGTCAGTATTGTGTTAATGATACTTGGGTTTCAGTAATTATCAGCACCTGGTTCAAATTTTTCAAATAACATCACAAAATAATACCGCCTTTAAGCCAAATCATGTTCTGTTCCTATATTTGCCACAGAAATTAATGATGTATGATAACTCCTGCTACATTTCACATTGTTGGGAATGTGAATTTTAGAAACCTGTAAAAGTAGTCTTGAAATGTTCTACATCAGTAGCACAGAAGCACAAGCTATAAAAATGACATTTATTGCATTAAAGTGGCGTTTTGAGATGGTTGTGCTGCACATTAATATATATTTTTAAAATATTGTGCAGCCCTATACTTGGAGCTAGTGAGCTATGTTGATTAAATGGGTTTGTATTTTGATACAGAAAACAGTCCTGCAGAAGCAAGAGAGAAGGAACCAGGAGAGGTTGAAGAGACGAGAGGAGCGAGAACGTGAAGAGAGAATGAGGAAGAGGTATGAAACGGATACAGTCCTTTTCCCTGAATGCCCCTTTCCAAAAGTCACAACAGTTGAAAAGAAATGCACATGGTGCAGATTTGAAGCGAATAATTTGGCTGTATCTTCTTGCTAATTTAATACTGAGAGCAGAACTCTTAAGGATTAATATTGATGGGTCTCGGTCCACCCACACACCCACAAAACACTGAGCTTATGGGCAGTCTAAACATGTCACCTGCCATTTTAATTGTATATTTATACTGTGTATTTTGTAATGCATCAAAATGTATACTGAACTTTGAAAATCATATTGCCTTAGTAAGCAGTGTGGGGAAATGTGTTGCAATAGAGCTTTGGTTTAAGCCAGAATTAGGCAGAAGGCCCATACTAAGCAGCTACTCAACCATTTTTTTTAGTCTGAAAGAATTGATGGTTGGCTAAAGTAATGATTACAGAGAAATGTCTTCTGCCAACCTCAGTTATGTGCTGACTATATTTCCTTGTTTTGCAGGACCAGATCACGTAGCCGTGAACGCAGAAGGTGAGTCTGTAAATGTCTGTTTTTCCACTATGGTTTATGCCAGGCATTATGTTTAATTCTATTAGCTGTCCAGTTCAGTGTTGTAAGGTATGCAATAGAGAAACACTCAAAGCACAGTTCATTTGGCTGGTTGGTTGTGCTGTGTACAGAACTGGTATTTTTCAATGAATACTCTGTAGGTGTTCTTGATTTTTCCAGAAGTGTCCAGTATGTGGCATGCTTGGAAGACTTAGCTTGGTACTGTAAGACTAGTAATGTACCTTTCTCAGTCTGCTTGGGGTGGGCAGCATGGATAAAGGTAAAATCGCTAGCTGAAGGCTAGCTAGGCTTATAGATGGTAATGCATTACAAATGACCTGTAATGGATATGGCAGAGAAGTGTGTGCAGCTTTTCATGGCAGCTTTTTTCTGTACTTCAGGTCCCGCTCCCGTGAGAGGCGCAGGAGGCATTCTCGATCAGCCTCCCGTGAAAAACGCCGGTCCCACTCACGTTCTCGAGATCGTGAGCGCCGCCGCCGACACAGGAGCCGATCCAGGTCGCATCACCGCCATAAGTAAGTCACAGTCTCTAGTGGACTCTCTGATCTGGGTCTGACCTTGCTGCTCGGAGCCTAAAGCAGTAAATACTTTACATGTATGTCATTCATTAGATGTGACAAGGACATATGTTTTTTGTTTCTGTTTCTTACTAATAAGGATTCAGGTGAGGTCCTTTTGATTTGGGATTTTAGTGCAATTCAAGCAAAAAAATGCACAGACGTAACAGTAGACTCATAATTGAGCAGGAAATATCTGCATACCGTTTACTTGACTCTGAAATTAAGTGAAATGGTACAACATTTTGACTGCAAGGTCTCCATACCTGACGAAACGACCTATTTAATTCTCACAGTATGGAAGCTCAGGAAATGGGTGTGTGGACCTTTTTCTAAAAGTCTCTATAGTGTATTCAAACCTGTTGTTCTGTAAGAAAAGCCTGCATTGTAAACTGCAATCAGGAGGAACACAGGATGTTTGGTATTTTGTCTAAAATGTCCATCAGGGCATATAGGTAAATGCTTTTTTTCCCTTCCCCTAATCTGGTCTCAGGTCATCTAGGGACAGGGATCGTGAACGTTCCTCCCGAGATCGCTCATCCCGAGAACCATCGTCTCGTGACAGGTCACGTGACCGTGATCGGAGACGTGGCTCGTCCGAGCACCGCCAGGACGGCATGAATGGGAAGATGGATCGCCGCGATGACAGAGAGGCGGGCGAGATCTGAACAACACTCGCCGAGTGGAACAACACTCTCAACATAAGTGCTACCGTGGATTACGACCCCTCCCCTCCCATACATGCACGCACACACACAGATGCCTGCTGCGACTGGACCTTCCTACCCTACCCTCATTCGCAACCTGCTGATCATATACTCATCTAATACGTTTTCCCTGTTCCTTTTATGCTACCCCTGACATCTCCCATAACTTACCAACCTACAAACATATTGTGTGGGTGTACATGGATGTTATTTGTCAAAATTGCAAACCAATTCTATGGACATCACCAAAAAATGGGATACTTCTTAAATTAATTTCTTGTTCCAGATTGAGACCATGTTCCTTTTTACAACATTTATGTCTGTCACCCCAAATTCCTCTTTAGTGTTGGATCCAAAACCTTATTCATCCTGTTACAACTTTTTTTGTCTTCACTTGTCAAACATGAATGAGTAGTTTTAAGATAACTTGGGGAACTCCGCATAAATATCTGGAAGGACCACATTATTTTTTTCTTGTTTTTCTGTGTGTAATGTCAAAGGGGATGTAGAAAAAAAAAAACTTTTTTGCTTTTTGCTGTAAAGTTTATGGATATCCTGCCAGTACCAGTGAGGATGGGACAGACATGTATTATAGACTCTGTAGGCTTAAGATGAAGCAAATAAACTACGTATGTATGACCGCATTCTTGATGGCTTATTGGAGATTACATTTCCTGGTTTCTTTTTTTTTTTAACTAAATAAAACATGATTCCTGTTTAAAATAATTAAATTACTTTGTGAATGGAAAGATTGAGTTTTGTGTTGTTTTCGGTGACCCTTTGTTAATGATCCTTACCAATGGTTTAATTTAAAAGGTGTAAGAAAATTCATTTAATCTAGGTTACTCATTTTAAAAGGAAACGTAAAATGGTAACGCCTCAGTCTGTGGAGTGGGGTTGTGGTGGTAAAACAGCTGAAAACAACGCCAGTCTGTGTTACAACACAACTATTTCGCTACACGTCCTGTTGCAGTTGCATATTTCGTAATGCCAGGAGCTTACTAGTGATGCATGCTGCGGGATGGCTTTTTTTTTTTTTTTTTTTTTACTATTTGAATAGGTGCATATTGTTTATTGCGTATATATTTTAGCACGGACGTGTGGTGTTTGGGCAGAATTCGTTTTTTTGTGGGCCAGTGTGACGTTCACGGACATCTCTGCACAGCGTTGAATCAAACTTCCGGTCACGGCCGCGTGACGCCATACTCAAAACAACCAGAAAATGAGAGGTACTTCGGAGAGTGAAAAGTCAAGAAACGGTAGCTTTAATTCTGAAGAGACGACTCGGTCCGTTAAAATATTAGAGTGAAGATGTTCCCAACACGTAATTTAGTGACATTTTAACAGTTCAATAAGACGGTGACTATCAACAGCTAACCAGACCAAAGGCAAAATAATTAACGTTAGCTAGCTAACACAGTAACTTGTTAGCCCCGGTGAGCTAGCCCCCAAGAAGTCCCGACGTTTGATAACATACTGGATTTTGGGTCTCTGGTGTTTGCTTGCATTGCATCCGGTAGGTTATGTTTTGTTCGTTGTTACGTAATCGTTTCTTCCGAATAAGGATGCAGGTTGTAATTGGTAACGTATATTGTAGTTACGATCTTGGCAAGTAACATTAGCTGTATTAGCAAAACAACAGCCAAATGCACCATAGGTGTCTGTTTCTATTTAACATTGCCCCTTGTGATACAAACTACGTGGTTGTACTTTAGTGAGATTTATTTGCACAATAGCGCACATTCTTGGTTAGTTGTCAGATCCTTTTCACCAGACGTCAACCATGGCCTAACTAGTGTTGGTCGTTTTAATTAATTACAATACGACTGTACTAGTGTCATGCTAATAGCTTGTTCACCCTGTACTTTATTGACATTAGGAAATTGCACTTCTTGCTAGCCGTACCTAGCTCCCTACTTCATTGTTATGCTCACCTAAAATTAATGTTAGCTGTCGCAAAGACAGGTTGGCAGGTGTGTGACAGGATAGCTAACTAGCTTGACAGCTAACAGTTATCTGCTCCGGCCTGTGCTAGCTACAGGTCCTACTTTAGCATTTTTATTTGTCCAATTAGCTGGTGTTTATGATTAGACAGGCTTTAGGTTTTGTTGGCAACAAAACTGTCACTTTTTGGACACCCGCCCATTTGTGCATTGCGTCATCCCAGTGCCGCATGATGTCTCTCTTTTCCAGGGGAGTGAGAAGTGAGGCTAGGCATTTCTCCAGTTGACGCGGTTCCCTGGAGCAGCCTTAGCCAAGTCGGAGAAACGGGGAACAGGATAGGGAAGCAGGGCGGCTCGGCCACCTCGGAGCCTGTGGAGAAGATGGCGGGGAGCCCCGAGAAGAGTTCGTCCGCGCAGGAGCTGAAGGAGCAAGGGAACCGGCTTTTTCTCTGCCGCAAATACCAGGAGGCCGCTACCTGTTATAGCAAAGCAATAGTAGGTGGAGATAGTAGCTGTTGCCATTTCATTGCATAGGCTCCTTGGCAAAGATTGCTAAGCAGTGAAAATCATCAGGAAAACATAGAAACCATCTTGTCATGTTTGTAAGGCTAACGCTTGCATACATCTCGGTGTATTTGTCATGCGATAGTTTTACCATTACAGCACAGTATTTCTAGTTGGCTGGCACCTAGCCCACAGCATCACTACTAAAAGCATTGTGGAAAAGGACGACACAAATGCATGATGATACAATGGAGGGATGTGCGGTAAATCCAAACCTTGAAGGTCTGATACTGGTGTACGTCGAACGTCTTGAAACAGCTGCACAAAACGTATCCCCTTCTTTCAACTAGGCCTATGTCTTCAAAGTCCCACACTGTAGGCTGTCATATGAAAATAAGAGTATATACTGACTGCTTAATGTGTAGACTGGTTTTATTACTCATACCCTTTATTACCTTGAACGAAGAAGTCTGGGGCTGTCATACTAGGCTTTTCCTCAGAGAATATACAACTACAGCTAACAAAATGCATGTCTACGGTGCTTTTGAAAAAGCAGTCACCACATATTCCACATTTACTTGTTTTGCTTGGGTAGATTTTTCAGTTTTTCAGTTTGTGCAACTAATCACCACAGGAAGAGGTCATACTGCTCATTGGAAATGACACATAGTTGCTGTCATCTATGCATGCAGTACACATTGGGCTGTGTATTAGATTGTTTTCCACGTTGAACTCTGTGCATACTTTAACATGTAACTCTGCTGCAAGAGTGTGAATTTCTGCAAGTGGTCGGATAATCTGTGTTGACTTGATGCGGTGTGTTTGTGTTAACAGAATCGAAATCCATCAGTGGCTGTGTACTACACAAACCGTGCCCTGTGCTACGTGAAACTGCAGCAGTACGATAAAGCATTAGCTGATTGTAAACACGCCCTTGAACTGGACAGTCAGTCAGTGAAAGCGCACTTCTTTTTGGGCCAGTGCCACTTAGAGCTTGAAAACTATGAAGAGGCCATAGGGAACCTACAGAGAGGTAAACAATAGCATCCAGTCTTGTAAACAACATTGTGGATATCTTTTTGTTACTTTGGGGGAGGGAATCTATACTGGTGGCAATAACAGAAATTCTTTTCCTAGCCTACAACCTGGCAAAGGAGCAGCGACTGAACTTTGGCGATGACATCCCAAGTGCACTACGTCTCGCGAAGAAAAAACGCTGGAACAGCTTGGAAGACAAACGCATCAGTCAGGAAAATGAGCTGCATGCCTACCTGACAAAACTCATCCTGGCCGAGAAAGAGAGGTGTGTATGCACAACACAACTGCAACTGCAAAGAGAGCAAACTGTTTCTACAGGGTGTCCCATAAGCATGGACCCATTAGGGCAAGCAATTTTTGCAACTGATTTTAGAGAGTGCTGTCACATTGTACATTGTGTCTTCGGTTATGTGGTGGACACTTCAAACACATTATGTAATAAACTTTGGATGCATTATCTAATACATTTTAGTTGTACTTTGTCATTTTTTCCCCTTTTGGTTCCAGACTGATGGTCTGGTAAATGGGCTGCATTTATATGGAGATTTTCCACTCAGCAGAGCACCCAAAGCGCTTTACAGTATTACCTCACATTCACACATTTTAACACTCACTCACAACGGCAAAAAGCTGACAAGCAAGGCCCCACCCAGCTGTTGTGGGACGCCCCGTAGATTAAATAAGTCTGCAAGTAGCCATGTGCCATGCCAATCTACAAAAAAGAAACAATTGTGCGACAGAGGTTTTCCTCTGCATAACATTCCGCTTCATTGAAACATGGTCAGAATGGATAGAGTTTGCAACTATATAGAAGTTTTTTTTTTTATTGAGGTGTGACTAATGATTTGTCTTCAGGGAAATCGAGGAATGCAGAGAGAAGCAAGTGGATGATAATCAGAGTGGAAGCGAGGTCAGCAAAATCAAGGCTAAACATGTAAGTGAAACCCAGCAGTCGGGCCACACGGTGCTGTGGAGAGTTAGACAAAGCATGTAATGTGAATAACCTGGAAGGTTTTGGGTTGAATGTCGGACCCACCTGGTCATTCTCTGGTTAGTTATGTTAGTTATCTTGCTCCTGACCACCCAATTGAGAAGAGGGTTTTTTTTAAGTACATGTTCAGTGTGGAACTCAGCTCAGCTTAGTCTTTCTCTGTTGATTCTATTCATATCTGTTACTGATGTAACTTCTCTGTGTGTCTGTGTGCTTTTTCTGAACAGGATAAGTATCTATTGGACATGGATGAGCTATTTGCTCAAGTGGATGAGAAAAGGAAGGTAAGTGTTTTCCATGAGCTTCCATGGAAAATATAGATACCAAACAAATTTGTGAAGGGAGAAATCATTTTTTAGTTTTTGCTAGAACCAAGAAAATGCAAGGACTCCACAACATTATGTATATATACTGTATGCATGTTAAGGGAAAATTGATATAAGGTGCTTCTCTCTCTCTCTCTCTCTCTCTGTCTCTGTCTCTGTCTCTCTCTCTCTCTCTCTCTCTCTCTCACTCCCACATAATATATATAATTTTTGTATCAGTAAGCAAAGCTAAATTTCCCAGCTTTAACTAGCATTTTTCGCCCTGGAAATTGCAGAAAAGAGAGATCCCAGACTACCTGTGTGGAAAGATCAGTTTTGAATTGATGAGAGAACCCTGCATCACCCCCAGCGGCATCACGTATGATCGCAAAGACATTGAGGAGCACCTACAGGTAGACACGTGTTTATAGAAACAGTGCCATTTTTCACTAAGCTGCTGTTGTTAGTTTCAGCCTCAACTTAAACATTTATGTGTACTGCATTGTTCTGCAGCGCGTCGGCCATTTTGATCCAGTAACACGCAGCCCCCTGACACAGGACCAGCTGATCCCCAATTTGGCCATGAAGGAAGTGATCGACGCTTTCATTCAGGAGAATGGCTGGGTGGAGGATTATTGAACCCACACACGCGCACGCACACACACACACACACACACACACACACACTTGTAAAGCAGTGCAGCGAGCAGATAAGAGGAAACGGTGGAGCGGACTGAACAAAACAGACATCCTCTTGAACTCGCACTTTACACATGGGGGACGCGATGGACTATTTCTCAGGTCTCCCTCCTTCTTTCTTTTCTCTCTTTCTCTTATCTCCCTCTCTCTCTCTGTTGGTGCCACAAACCTGAATTCAATCGCTATAAATTGGAGCCGTGTCAATCAAGATGTTCAACCTCTGTCTCATGACCCTGTACATTTTTATTTTCAGTATTGCCGAATAGCGACTTCAGTTAGAATAGTTGATCTATTGTTTTCTCATGGCTGTTGGCCCCATTCTGAAACAAGCCACACAAACAGTTATTTTACAGACATAGAAAGTAAAAATAATCATGCAAAAAATCCTAAGGAAATGGAGACCTCTGGGTGGCAATTGGATGTTGTTATTCAGTGACAATGGACAACATGATGCATCAGTGAGAGAAACAAGATCACCAGGGTTATACGTTGTTGAGTTTATAAAAGAATGTGTATCAGAATGCATTTGAACTCTAGTTGATGGGAGTTATTTTTTTGCATTAGAACAGCAGAGTTCGTAGATGCCAGGTAGGCTCTTTAATGCTGTATAATCTATAACATACACGAGTGGCTGGATTTTTTTCCCTTTTGTTTTTTGATGTGCGTGTGTGTGATTGTCTGTCTTGATCTCAGAGCTTTTATTAGAATGCACTTTCAGTTGCCGGAGATTTTGTAACTCTCAGAATACAGTGTAACTCATGGTACCTCATCGCACACTTTCTCTATTCGCTATGGTGGGCAGACACAGCCACGCTCAGTCAGGCAATCAATGCTTAGACATATTGAACGGTAATGGATGATTTCTTGTTTGTCTGGGGGGTATTTTAAGTAAGTGGTTAAGTGACTACCCCATATAAGTGAACTTAAAGTAAGTGGCAAGACCCATTTATAAAGAGGCTTGCCACTTGCTGAGAGTTAACATACCTAGGGGGATATTCCAAGTGACTAACCCAGACAAGTTAACTCGGAGCTGTTGTAAACCTGCTGAAGAAGGAGTCACCTGGTTTCATTCTCTTAGCAAAACAAAGAGACATGCTTCCTCTTTTAGCAGGTTTACCTCTTGCTCAGGGTACATACACCCAGGTAAGTGGCTAAACCTGTTGCCTGGAGGACCCCCCCAGGCCTAGTGTGTGTGTGTGTGTGTCTCTCTAGGCACACATGCAGCTGTATGCACTCTTATGCCTCATGCTCTTAACTCCAGAGTGGATTTCAGTTTTTTATTTTCTTCTTATGTTTATTTTTTTGTTATTATAAAGAAGATGCTGTTTGGTGATCACTGGAGGTTTTTGTTTTGTCGTCAAACACCAGTGCCCACCACTCGAAAGTAGATTGTCAGAGAGCATTTCCAGAAGGATTACAGGTCTCCATTCAACTGTTACAGACAATACAAAAGTATTAAACATGAATACGCAACCTTAGTTACATGTTGAATAAATGTTTTTGTACAGTCTCGGCACCCGTGGCTAAGCGCATGTGTGTACAGAAGTATGCTGTGGTGGTGCAGAGGAAAAGCTTTAGCTAATGAGTTCCTGGACTCACCACAAGGTCTGCCACCTGTTTCTGTCAACTTGGGCATATGTGTTTGTGTTTATCACAAAGCAAAGGAAATCGAAAAACATCTGTGATCAGCGATATCAGTACTGGCTTCAGAAAGTAAAAAACCTGCCACATATTTGAATGAACCTTTTTTTTTGCTAAATCAGCTGAGCCTAATTGGCACACAAACTTTCAAACAGGTTTGCTAATTGGTGAAATTGCCTGTTAAATACACAGGCAGAAGGAATACATGGCAGGGTTTTTACTGTAAAAAGCTGTGATTCATACCTCTGTCATCAGTGAAAGTCCTAGTCATCTAATAAGCTGTTACAAGAAGATCTCAAAAATATTCATCAACGTCTAGGTGTGCCTCCATGAGTGTCATTCATGTGAAGTTCATGCTTGACGTGTCCTCTGGCCACAGTGGCGGTTCTATAGTGTTTTACGCCCCGGGCGAGAAGACCTCTCAGCACACACCCCCCCCCCCCCCTTCGCCCGTGCCTAAAACCGCTACTGTCTGGCCATGAGCTCCAGGGGTGGGACACTCTGATGGAATGTGAGTGTCAATGAAACATTTTCACTAGAATTAGAAGAGAAGACTGTGACAGTAAATCCAATACATTGTTGTATTTATTAATATGTATGTGTGTGAATGTCAACCTGGAGTTCATAATCCACAGGAGGAAGCAGCGTGTAAAATAAAAAAGGCTGTTATAAAGGCCAAGAGATACTTTACTGGGACCATCAGACAATAATATTTCTGTAAAACATCAATATACAGGTCAGCTCAAAGTGCTACATTTTGATACATAGTGGACACTAACAGGTTTTTTTTTTTTTGCGGGTGGTGGAGATGTTAACATTTTGCAATAGATTTAAAAATATGAGAAATGCCATGTCCACAGTTATATTTTCTGAATAATTTATGATCTTTATTTGCCATCACAACAATTAAAAGAGTACTTGAAATAAGCTTTTTTCATATCTCCACTTAGATTTTCGACAACTAGTCTTATAAGAAGATCTTGAAGAGAAAAAGGTTGGATGCTGACACAAAAAGCATTCGGCCCCAAGGACACAAACACCCATGGGAGAATGTAATAGTTCTGTTTTTTTCCCAGCAAACTGGCCAGGCAACCTTGTTAGAGAAGAATCATGAGAGAACTGAAGGTCACAACACAAGATAAGTGGGGGCATCAAAAAGCTTGGTATTTTAGGAGTTATTTTGACTGCAGTAATGGCAAATTTAGACTTTTCCATGGACCATTAAAAAAGGTATGACTAATTGTTGACAATGGATTTACAATGGAATAGAGTGTTAAAAAAATCAAGGAAGCCTTTTGGTCACACAAAAATGAAAAATTTGAAATACACTGTATTTCAGTGAATCTCCTGAGAGGTGGTCTTGCCTGGGGAGTAAAACACCGTAGAACCGCCACTGCTGACTGGACAAAAAGAAGTACTGTCTTGCTGCCAGTGATGGGCAGGTGAACATCAGATGCTACAATCCAACACCACATATTTGGTCCAGCCATAGACTACATCAGCTGATTCCAGTTCTAGTTCTAATTGACGACACTCTTCAGCCAGGTTGGGATGATTCAAAAGCCTTAGCATCCACAGGGGTGCTTTCATAGTATTACAAAAGGGTTCTGCAAAATTTCCAGGACACCTCATCAGAGGTGTTTATAACATCCCTAAAGTTGCTATATTGTGGCCAAAAGTGGTACTGCAATCAAATTTAGAAAAAACTTTAAAGCGCACCAACCCCCACCCTAGAGGCGAGAGGCGAAACGAGATCAAAACATGAAGAGAATTGGCAGGCTGTAAATGACGTTCTAAAATGTGAGTATTCTGGCTGTACTATTGTTGTCAGTGTTTTAATTTAACATGTTTCCCTATTCTGTGGTGACATTTCATTGTTACTTGCTGTAAATTGCTTAGGCCTATAGCACTTTCAACACATTTGGACATGACACATTCAGTGTTAAAGAGGAAACTATGACTAGTGGACTATGACTGTATGGCTGTTGTTTACTTATTCTTCATTTTGGGTTAAAACATTTTGGTGTGTTTCTTTTGAAAGTACCAAAGGCCATACCAAACACTATCAATGTAACTGTTTTTCATGATGTGTATGTCTGTTTATGTGGTACTTATAACTGTTGTGTGTGTGTGTGTGTGGGTGTGTGATGTGATTGTCACATGTTGGCCTGTTCACACACACCAGAGCCTTTGTCTTTGACCCTGGGAGGGATGATGTCACAGCCAGTGCAAGGAGGGAAGAGGAGAGAGAGACGTGTGTGTCAGCATTCAGCAGTCTAAATTTCTCATCATTCATCTGATCTCCGCACTGACACACACACAGGTAAAATTGAACTTATTTTGCTCTTTGTGGCATTGTTTTTCTTATCAGTGTAAGAATTGGCATAACTCAAGGTTTTCTATCTTAAAATCACTTCTGACAGTGTGACTAGCATTACTTTCAAACATAAACTTAATGAATATGGCTTAATGAATGTTTCCATTATATTATACCTTCTGTGTGAATAAAAAGAGGGCCAAAACCAAACTTTACATTTGTAATGCAACATTTTTTAGAACATGTCACCTGTTTTCTAGAATTTATGTAGATATATAGTGTAGATATAGGCCTATGCACTTTACTTCTGTGTATTCAGTGCAGCTTATGTTGATTGCATGTCTGCATGTCTGTGCAGGACTATGCATAGCATGCCAATGTTTGTTTAAAATATTTGTGGGTGTTCCCGCATAAGACATATCATACAAATACAAATCAACCAGATAGCCAGTCTCACAGCTTAACATATACTGATAGACATTAGCAGTCTATGTAGGCAGTTCGTTTTACAAAATCATCCAACATACACTTACCAGAAACTAGTGTGTGTGTGTGTGTGTGTGTGTGTGTGTGTGTGTGTGTGTGTGTGTGTGTGTGTGTGTGTGTGTGTGTGTGTGTGTGTGTTTATGTACCAGTTGTAACAGGAGATATTGGGGGGCTGTTATGTTTGTTTTTCTGCAGCAAAATGTGGGGAGCAGCCATTTTCCTGTCTGGTGTAGTGACACTCTGTTCAGCATCAAAAGGTAAAACAGTGAACAGATTATAGGCAATTTTACACAATTGTCATTTTCATTTGCCTGGTTGCAATAATTCCAAAGAAATGTTTTGTAATGCAAACTACCTGATTATCTGCTATACTCTTTGTGGCTTTGTGATGTGAGGTTGGTACTTTACTAGCTTTTCTAAGTAGTTTTCTTTAAAAAGCATCAGCAGCATCTGTAGCCTATTTCCAGAATGAAAACATTTGTACTGCTCTCATCATTAATAGTAAGATTAGAGGAGGCCGGCTTTATGCAGGGGCAAGAGGGGGCACCGCCCCTTAAATAAACGTCTTGCCGTCCATAATAGTAGATTAAATGGTTCCGCAGAATCATCGGTAGCAATATTGAACGATTAGTCGCCTTCTTTTACTAGCTTATGTGCCGCTTGTGTTGGCATCTGCTGCCTTATATGTGCATTTACAAATATTTGACCAAAGAACACAGGAATGGCAAAAATAGCAAAACACAAGAAGTATGCCTTTTAATACTGAAAAACTGACAATGAAATTAAGATCATTCACTGCAGGATTTATTAAACACCCAAGTAGGCTACACCTGGATTGCTCCTGTTGGCAAACCAACTTAGCAAAGTCTGCTTGTCAGCTGCGTAGCAGTCTAACGTTACTGAACCCAAACAAAAAAAATGCACCTTGCAAGACACATCTCTTGCATAGTCCAATAAAGAGCCTTGTCAAGGTGTTTTTGATTATATTGTCTATGGAATTAATAAATATTCCAAAAGTATCCACATCTGCACTAGCCCTTTGATATCCTAGCATCTTGCATAGAAACAAAGTTAGAACATAACTTTCTTTCACGTTAGAATCTTGAGGGGTGATATTAGATGTATTGGAATTTATATCAAAGAACACAGACATGGCAAAGGAAACATCTGAGGTTTAACAACATAATTTATATAGACTGTAAATGAGGGTGGAAAAATAGATGGCGATTGTTATAGTAAGATGTTAACAACTCTTATGCAAGCTAAAAATAACAATTGGTATGATTCTTGTTTCAGCGTTTTGTATGTTCTTTTTGTGTGGACTAGCCTACAGACCAAAAATGGGAGTGTTAAATATTTAGGGTTGAACATTTAGGATTAAATTGTAGTGATAAATTCAACTCTGTGGGAGTCCATTCAACGCTGGTCTTTTTGCTGTGTAGGTCTGGGGGGCAAAGTGTTGCTGTTCCCGTATGAGACAGACTTCAGCTTTGTGAAGCTCACCCCTCAGAAGCCTCTTGGTCTGAATGCTTTCACGCTCTGCATGCGCGTGGCCACAGAACTTCAGGGAGAACGGCAGATTATCTTGTTCGCCTACCGCACGTCTGACTACGACGAGCTGAACGTGTGGCGTGAGAAAGACGGCCGCGTGTCATTCTACCTGAGTGGAGATGGCGCCTTCTTCCACCTGCCACCACTTAGTACCTTTCGCACGCATCTCTGCCTCACCTGGGCCTCGCGCACAGGTCTTTCCGCTTTTTGGGTAGATGGCCGTCGAAGCGCGCTCCAAATCTACAAGGCAGGCCATTCAATTCGTCCTCAGGGTACAGCGCTACTTGGACAGGATGCAGACAAACATCTGGGTGACTTCGAGGCAGTACAAAGCTTCGCCGGAGAGATTACCGACCTCTGTATGTGGGACTATGTATTAACAGGTAACCAGATCAAAGCACTGTACTTTAACCAGGGGCAGCGAGTGCCACGCCCAAACGTGTTTGATTGGCAGACCATAGAGTACGAAATTCAAGGTAATGTGTTGGTCGTTGCTGATGACTGACTGACATTAAACCTGTCATACTCGTTTGCCACAACACCCGCGTGTATACATTTTAAAGTTACCCTATATTTTGTCATCGTGTATACCTCACGTCTATTGTAGATTATAACCTACTAACACGCCAATAGGCTTGTGTCATTCTCAGGCCTAACACTGAACATGATATAACGGTAGCATGTGGGCTAAACATCGAGCTCTTACAACATCTTACAGGATGATATGCCTGATTAGAGAACACAATCATTAATTCTTTGACCATTACCAAATGTTGAAACTTAATGAAATGGTTGTAGTCATTCCACACTGACTGAATGTCCTACTTGTAAGTATTGTCATTATAGTCAATAAAGATAATATGTGTGAAATTGGAGATGTGCTGCTAATTTATAGGCTATTTAACACAGCTATTTTAAGATAGTATCATTCACGTCAAACATTTTTGCATCTGTAAAGCATGATGGCGAATCTTGTGTGTTGGGCTACACATTTATCAACATTTTGGAGAAACACTTCATGACTTTGATGAAATACAGTTAGATTTTTATATTGGAACTCGTATCTTTCCAATTATAATGCTGAAGTGCAAACTCTGTGTTTAACTTGAAACACAACAAAACAACCAGACAAGCTAAACCATTGAAGATTATTATTTAATCAACCATGTTCTTACTCATCATAACAAAAATAATATGCCCTAGACTTTACAACACAGTACGATGGTGTAGTCTGGTTTTGAAGCTACAACAGACAATTATTATACTGTAGCCTAACTAAACTGCTTACACACACTGGCCCAGCAAACACCAACACACTCTAACATTCTAAGGTTGCAATTTATGGTTGTACTGTAGACTGTTTTTGAAAAGAAATCCAGTTTCAGACACATTGAGAGAATACATTTAATACAGTAAATGCAGGATTTACATACATTCTCTTTTAAATTGCAGTGTCAGTGTCCAATTATTATGGTTCTCTATTATTAGTGAGTTACTGATAGCCTATCTCACCTCTCCTCCTTTGTAAAGCCATCTGCCAAAAGTCTTGGGGTTATCTTTGAGTCAGATTTGTGTTTTAAAAAACAGATAAATACTGTTATTAAAAATAGTTATTATCAGTTGAGAGTGATCACCCAGCTCAAGCCCTCACTATCTTTTCAAGATCTGGAAACAGTTATCCATGCTTTTTTAACATCTCGACTGGACTACTGCAACGCCCTTTATTTTGGCCTCCCCCAGTCTCAGCTAACTCGCCTGCAGTTGGTACAAAATGTTGCTGCTAGACTTTTAACTGGTAAAAGAAGGCAGGAACACATCACCCCTGTCCTCTTCTCTCTGCACTGGCTCCCCATTTGTTTTAGAATTCATTTTAAGATGCTTCTTTTGGTTTTTAAGTCACTCCATGGCCAGGCCCCATTGTTCCCCCATCCCGCCTCAAAAACAAAGGGGACCGTGCTTTTGCTGTGGCAGCTCCATGTTTGTGGAATGCTTTGCCTCCCGACATTAGATCTGCTCCCACAATCACTACTTTTAAGTCCAGACTCAAAACACACCTGTACACTTTGGCCTTTCCCTCCTAAGTCCTCTCTTTTCATCCCTACCCTTTACCTTGTCTTTTATTGCACCTGTCTAATGAAATGCTTTTGGTATTTTATATATTTTATTTTGTGCTGATTGAAAATGTATTGCTTTTAGCTTTTTTCTATCTTCATTTACTTTTAATTCTAGCCTTTTAGTTTTTGACACTGTACAGCACTTTGGCCAGTCCTAACTGTTTTTAAATGTGCTATATAAATTAAACTTACTTACTTACTTACTATTAGATCGCAGACAGTCTTGTCCAGTCATATGAAATGATATCCACTGCAACATCAGTATTTTTAGAGATGAACAAATTTCAGGATTAAACAGGTGTAAAACATTTTTTTCTCATGAAGGCTAATATTAAACATGTACAACTAATATTATCTTATATGATGCCAGATCTGGGTAGCCCTGACAGTCCTGAAAAGAGCAATATATTGCATGTATGGCTATCTCTTAAAATGGACTCCATACAATGAGACAAGCCTACTGTGTAGATGCTATAGGACGTTTATGGCAAAAACAACAATTGTCCAAAAACATGACTAAATCTACTCATTTGAAAAGGTTATCATCCCTCTTAGTAGGCTACTAGTAGCCAGCCCACAAACACATTGGTATCAGAGAGATTTTGCCACCTTTGGTGTATCAACTTCTGTCCTGGCCCATGGACTAAGTTGCCTGGATGGCGCACCAAGAAGAAGCTTGATCTTGATCCATAAACAGGAAGTTCTCATAGGTGGGATCAATGGCCAGACTGACTTGAACACGAAATTCTATGCAGCATCACAGGCAGTATGGATCGGGCAGGGTAGTTGGCAAGTGGAAGTAGAGAGAAGTTACTACTTTATGTGCACTATGAACACTGTGCACTTCTGACTCCAAAACGGATTAGAACATTTGGAAGATCAGAATCAAATAGGCATAAGGGGCTACATTTGGTCTTGAACTTGTCTTTGTATGGGTGGCTGTTAGCTAAGGCTATACTATGGAATAAGTAAAGCTACAGTTTTTTGGTCTAGCACTTTATTACCAGAAGAGGGCAGTACTGTCTCCTGCAAATGCCTAGTTCTTGACAGGGCTTTGTGAGTGTGAACATAAGCAGGATGCCTCCACTCTACGTACTGTAAAAAGTCATGTTTGTTGTTGGCTTTCCTCAGCTTTCATACTCACCTCTACTGTGCCCTCCCCATGAGGATTATCTGCGCATTATTGGTGAAGGCACTCTCCTAGAAGGTTTCTGTATTCCTCTTTCAACATATCTGTTTTTTTATGAATGTAATACCGAGCAAAACAAAAACTCCAGAAAGATAAGTCCTTTAATTGTGGTTATAATAATAAGAATAATAATAAGAAGAAGAATAATAATAATAATAAGTAAAGAATTGTACTTTTACTTATCACACCAGCAGTATCCTCACAGGCACATAATTGTACCTTTTAATTACTGTTTTGTACTAGTTTTGTACCTTCTCCAGAGCTGAATAGGTACACATTAGTACCTTAAGGTCCAAATATTATCCTTTGGGCGTACATTAATGCTGATTGTATTGATACTGATTTGTACCCCTACACTCTTGGAAATAATGGGACAGTAGGGGTACAAATCTGTGCCTTTGAGGGTACTGCCGGTGTGACAAGTAAAAGTACAATTCTGTAGAGTGTAGAGAGTGTATAATAATAATAATAATAATAATAAAAAGAAGAAGAAGAAGAAGAAGAATAAATAATAATAATCATAATCTCAGAAAGTGTTACAATTATAGATGTGTCCATATTGATAGTTAAGGGCTCATTATGAACAGCTTTTCATCCAAGGCTGCAGAGAAATGGAACAGATTTCAGGCAAAATAACAGGATGACAAATCTCCTATATCAAGAGGAGTGCAGACATGGTGCTACAGGGCCAATATCACATGTGAGAGTGTGTGTGTGTGCATACGTGTCTGTGCGCAGCCCATATAAATCACCCGTCAGCTCTGAAGCAGGACTGCAGGTCAGCAGCCAAATGTTCCACCTCCCGAACGCTGCCCCGCATCCGTCGCCGTGCCTACCGATGCCCACCGACGCTTGCTCCCCGTGGGTGAGCACCTTACCGCGCCATCTGCCCACTGCCCCCTGGTGCCAACACAGAGACCCACCCATCCTCTCACACGCCTTGCCCGCTGTCAGAGAGCACGCATGCAGATGCCCCCATGCACCCACAAAAAAAAAAAACACACGCTCTACCTCACAAACGAAATTTCATGGGGTTTTGATACTGGATGTTCATGGTAATTATGGGCAGACAATAACCAAAGGGATACACCTATTTGTTCCATTTTATTCAGAACCATGTCTTCTTCAACAGATTTCTATGCTGGCCTAGTTGTAGTTACACTACATTCAGCCAAAATAGGAAATGGATTTATTTAAGAGAGTATGGCACAAAAATAGCTCATAGCTTCTGCTCTTGGGTAAGAAATAAGATGTTTCCTAAATGACAAAGTATCAGATCACAGAGTATGTAGTCTGGATTAAGTCTTAAACTATCTGCTGAGAGAACATTTTGATGGTACTTTAAAAAAATATTTTGAGAAAAAGATTAATGTCAACAATTTCACCATTTCCAAATTATGTTTAAATTTAATGATTTATTTGCTTTTAAAATTAAAATAAAAGATGTACACAGTGTGTGTACATGTGACAAAAAAATATATACATCATGTATTTTATTCCTCTTAAAAAACATAGTTACAAATATATACCAGAATAAGATGTATGTTTACATAATATATATGTATGTGCAATCCATCCATTCATTTGATTAATTGTAACACTGATTAATAATTTAACATTACATGCCAATGATATAGAGATTTTATCAATGTAAAAGCCAGTTGCCTGTTAGCTCATGTCAGTCAATGTACTTGTGTCTCTTCAGTGGCCAGTTCAGTTCTGTCGGACATCCTAAGTAGTTGTTGTGCATTTTGATTTGTAGCCAAATTTACCAACTATATATGTTTTTCCACCTGCCTCTCCTTTTAACTCAGCAAACGAACGAATGTGTGTAGATTGTTGCTTGTATGTTTTTGGAATAATCTGTAATCTACAAAAAATACTGCACCAAATTGCTACTTACATAAAGACCGAGTTTTTAAAAAAGATCTGTATTATTTCATACTTCATTTTAGATACAAAAGATAATAAAATATGTAATCAATTAATCATTTGAAAAGTGAAGACATTAACCATATTTGTAAAAGCCTAAACTTTAACATGCATGGATCCCGTGAGTTCCTGACAGTCCTCTTAGACTTCCATATGTCCCTGGAAATATACTGTGCATGTGCAAATGTGTTGATGGTTGTAAATGTATGTTTGTGTGTGTGTGTGTGTGTGTGTGTGTGTGTGTGTGTGTGTGTGTGTGTGTGTGTGTGTATGCGCGTGCGTGCATGCGTGATGGCTTGTGCCTGCGTGTGTGAGCTGGTGAGGCCAGCTTGGGGAATGGGGTGAGGCGGTGTGTGTGTGATGTATGTGCAAGTGCATATACACTGTGTGTGTGTGAGTGTGTGTGTGTGCAAGCGTGCGGAGGGGATGGACAGCAGGAGGAGTCTTCTGGAGACCTCGGAGCAACTGCAAATAGATTTCTAGGCGAAACGTATTTGCATACGGGAGACAGCGCTCAGAGCCACGCCGGACAGCCGAGCATGTGTGTGGCACAGACAGATGGATGTTCGCCTCCCTCCCGCTCACACAAACGCTATCACACAGACACACACACACACACACACACACCCAGTCATTTAGCCTCCGTGCCTGTCCTACTAAAATATCAGCATAAAAAAATCTAACCCCCAATTTAACGAGTCGTCAAGCAGAACAATACAGGAAACAGTGTTTCACTGAGCAAGCATGACAGGATCCTCTCTGACTGTGCATTTGAATATTCTCTGAGAGACTTCTGTTTTTTATGTTTTGAACTACTTTTCATGTGTAAAAGAACACAAAGGATTAGTTCCTTCACATGAAGGATATATGAATGATAGCATTACTTTTGTACATTACATTTTTTGTGTTAATGGATTTCTTTACTATTATTTTGTATTCCTATGTTATTTTGTGTTCTTGCAACTCTTTCCATTAGAATCAGAGCTTTGTGAGAGAACTTCTGATTACTCTGCCAATATGTGTCTCTGTGTCTTAAGAGATAAGATGTGAAGAGATGGGGGTTTTCTGCCCATTCCATGTTATCTGTATCAATGTTTATTGTTTCCCCCAACAAAGGAACTACACGCTAACACGTTGATTGACACGTTCTGATCTTTTTAGAAATGAGCTCCCACTGTGACCAAATTGTAACAACACCCTGTTCCTAGACAGCTTCCTGTTGCAAATTCATTTAGGACTGGTACCACTGGTTACACCCATTTTCTGTATATGATATTTAAACTGGGGAAGCATAGACAAGCCTAAAGAAAACCTGGATTAGCTGGTTGATCCCTGGCAAAGGCAGGGGCCTTAGGCCTCTGCCTTCTGGTAGTGACGCTGGCGAAACTGCCTTAAACTATGCTCCTTCTCCTTTGATGCGCATCGTTGTGAACAAAACCTTTTTCCTGATTTTCCAACGACCATGGTGACTGAGACCAATTTTATCTGTGGTGCAAAATTGCCATAAACATCTCTTAGATAGGTTAAGATGTTGTTGTATTGGCCTTTGATTGGTATGATAGCCTATAAAATAGAAGACTGAGAGTCTCTCTTTTTTCGGTTTATATTTCTTTATTTTTATTCTTTCTCCCTTTAATGCTCATTTCTGCATTTGTCACATATTTTGTTATCATTTTGCAATTTTGTGTGTGTGTGTGTGTTAGTGTGTGTGTGTGTGTGTTAGTTAGTGTGTCTGTGTGTGTGTGTGTGTGTGTGTGTGTGTGTGTGTGTGTGTGTGTGTGTGTGTGTGTGTGTCCATCCATCCACCCCTATGTTGGCCTATGTCCTATAGTAAGTGTGTTGCCTGTGTGTGGGCCCCATTCCCTTATCGCAGTCTAAAGGAAGCAGGGCAACTTAGTGTGTATGCACGCGCACACACACACACAGCAATGCAAATGCAGTGTATTAAAGCAAAGATCTCGTGTAGTGTGGAACATGTAGTGTGGAACCCCAGACACTGTGCAGGTCCCTCGGCGTCTCGTACCCTTTCACAACAGTCCTTTCACACCTTCTGTGTGATGCCTGACCTTTTCTGAGTGTGAAGAAACGTCTGAGGGTCTGCATGCATTTGTTACAGTGTTGTTGATGTGTGTGTTTTGTTGATAGATTGTGTCTGTATACCATGTGCGCCTGGTGTACAATGTGTAATCTTCAGCATCCCAGTTTCAGTATTAACACTGAACTGAAATATGTATTATTTCCACAGAAAACTAATAGTGAAGAAAGAAAGAAAGAAAGAAAGAAAGAAAGAAAGAAAGAAAAAGATGCATAAAAGAGTCAAGAGGATTGGGAAGTGGAGGGAACTAAAGGTGGCAGGAAGGAAAGTACAGTTTTGGTTCACTGCACTGTGGCTTTTAGCACCAAATCCCCACATCATGATGTCCCTACCATCCCCAACACACACACTAACACACATACACAGCTACACACAGACACACACACACACACACACACACACACACACACACACACTGTGTGTGTCTCTCTCTCTTTCTTTCTCTCTTGCCAAACACACACACACACACACACACACACACACACACACACACACACACACACACACACACACACACACACACACACACACACACACAAACACTCTACTACCAGTACTGGTCCCCCAGTGAACTGTGAGCATATGAGGTCTGCCATAGCCAAGGGGTGGGAGTGGGGGTCATTAAATATTACAGGCCTTTAAATGGAGAGAAATTACTCACTGTGGGAATGTGGGCTCTTAATACGCCCCCCAGACAACAGAGGGTAGAAAACACACACACACACACACACTCACACACAAACATCATTATGGTATACAGTGCATGGTATATGACTGTAGAGAGACACCAGACTGTCATATGTAATCATATTGTTCCTCAATAACATATGCAGATACAGTGGAGGAGGGTGCTGTATTGGGTGGTAATGGAATATGTGTCTGAGTGACGTGTTTGTGTGGAGGTCTCTCTCTCTTGGTCTCTCTCTCTCTCTCTCTCTCTCTCTCTGTCTCTCTCTCTCTCTCTCTCTCATCGTCAGCAGTGCCTACCTACAGATGGATGGAGATTTGTCTGAGCCAACAGAGGTCAGAGTTGGAGTTGATTCTCAATCAAAGGTGGACCTGGTAAAGTATTTCTAGGTGTGCATCTGTGTTTTCTGCATGTATGCAAACTGTATGTGCATATGTGTAGCATTTCTGTGTGTGTGAGAGAGAGTGACCATAGGAGACATGCAGCGAGGGGCAATTTGTATTAAAGGGGTCCTTCCGCTAAAAACCACTTTGAGTAGCTCTATTTACAATGTGGTGGGTCACAACAAGCAGTATATGCACGCAGCACTCCAAGACGTGAAATTCGACCCTCATGGTTTTACTGGTCATTGAAGGGTCAAGCTAACCAAAACGATTGGACCAGAACAGGCTAAAACTATCTACGTCACTAGGTCGTAAGCCCCGCCCAGAGCCATGTATGGTACGCCCACATCCCAGAGGAAGAACAGTGGACAGAAGCGAAAGACAGCGAATTTGCCCAATCAGAGGTGCCTTATTGACACGTCATGGATATTCACGAGGGACACCGGAAAAGCCAGTTGTTCAACCACTAGACCTGTTCTAGCTTACAGAAAACAGCGTCAAGCAAGAGATCTAGGACGTAATTTTTCACAGAAATGACGCACAATGCATTCAACCATAGTGGCGACACAGAAATATGAATAAAAATAACGATGAAAGTTCACCTGAAGCTGCAATCCAGTACCGCATATTCCAAATGTAGTTCTACCTGTGCACTTAATACTGGTGAATTCACCAATTAACTCCTATACCTGCCTAAAGAGCTGTGCTAATTAGTATCAACTGATTTAGGGAGTAGCTCAAACAAAGATGTGGGGTATTGGATTGTCTCTTGTCTCTTAATCTACAAGGTTACCAACCACTGGCAAAATGTTTGTATTCATGGTGTAAACATCTCAGCAGTTATAATGTGCCTGTATTTGTGCATGGGAATTTGATGGAAGAGGGCCCATTTGAGATACCTGATACTACACAATGACCAAACTTTATGATTCAAATCTATATTTACCATAACCCATGAAACCATATCCCAAATTCATCATTTTCCTCCACTGCTAAACCACACACACACACACACACACACACACAGCACTTTGTGCCACTAGGCAAGGACTTGCCTGAAAGATTGAAAGCAATTAAAACTATCATCTGCAGTGGCTCAGGGCTCGCCTGTAGCTGCACGACGAGCTGCCACTGTACATCAGTATCTCAGAGAAAGTAGGAGAGAGAGGGAGGGAGAGAAGGAACGAGAGAATCAAAACTAGGAGAAGAGCATCTGTCTCGCTCCCTCTCCCAACCCCGTGGCCACTCCAGACTCTCACAAGCCCAATCCCTCCATCCTTCAATAACAGAGAGAGAGAGAGAGAGAGAGAGAGAGAGAGAGAGAGAGAAACACATTTGAAAGAAAGCTAGAAATTAGAATCCTGTGTAAAATGGACATGCACTAATGTTAAATGTGTACAAAGGAATGGAATATATGAGATACTGCTCATCACCCTCCCCATTTCTGTCTCTGCCTGCTCTCTGTGTGTGTGTGTGTGTGTGTGTGTGTGTGTGTGTGTGTGGCAGAGAGGGAATTCTGTGTTCCTCTTGTGGCCCAGCTGGGGGCTGTGTTTCAGGGCTGACGGCTCCCGCACACCAGCCTAACTCTGGAGCTGTGCCTGGGGAGTCTCTCTCCATCTCTCTCTCTTTCTCTCTCTCTCTCCCTCCACCACTCCCCCCTCCCCCCTGTCTCTCTCACACATTCATTCCGTGGGTTGCTGGGTCACTGTCTCCCAGACTCCACCTTGTCCTTGAATCTACATATCCCTCCCTCCAGACCCCTCTTTCTCTCTCTTTCACTCACATACCCTCTTTCTTTATTTCCTATTCTCTTTCTGTCTTTCTGTCTCTCTTAGATTCCATCTCTCCATCCACATATCCATCTTTTCTAGGCCTTTTCTCTTTCTCTCCTCTCTCCTCTCTCTTTTGGATTCAGTCTGTCAGTCCCACTTAGCATCTACATTATCTCTGATAGTCCTCTTTTACTCCCTGTGAGTGTGTGTGTGTGTGTGTGTGTGTGTGTGTGTGTGTGTGTGTGTGTGTGTGTGTGTTTGTGTGTGTGTGTGTGTGTGACAGCTCAGTTGTCGCAGGCTGACAGGCTGATCTGTGATCAGTAATGTGTGTGTGCGCCCCACCAGTGGCACCAGCCCAGGCCGTTCCAAACACGCCAGTGCCAATCACTATCCCCGTAGCCCACGGCAACCCAGGGTCAGACTGAGGGATGCTGGGTATTAACCCCGTCAGATCAGCAGTGCTCCCACTCTGACACACACACTGACATGCGCACGCATACATACATACATGCACAAACACACACACACACACACACAAACGCACACACACACACACACTTAGAAGGCAGGAAAAGAGCAGCCACTGGGTACGTCTGCCGGCTCCTCACATATCACCATGACGATGGTCTGGGGGCTTCCAGCGATCGCGGTGGAGACAGCCAAGCGAGGCGCAGAGCAGGGTGGGAAACGGGGTGCCCCTGTGCCAGCTGTGCCCTCGCTCTTGCTACGCTACGTCCCCACACCCCCTCACCAACATCCTCCCCTTGCCTATGCCCTAGTAGGGAAATTAGTGCGGACAACGGTGTCTGCAGGTACCACACTGGCAGGGACACAACAGCGAAATAAACTATCTCTTTGATTTAGTTCATGGTCAGACATGCTGGCTGCCAGCCAAACACCCAGTCGAGAGGCCACATACAGGTGCATTCGTGTCATTCTGCCACAGTGATCCTTATCACTTAGGGGTGTATACACAGAGGGGGAATGCAGTACAGAATGGCATAAAGGAAAATATGAGAGTTTCGATTTTGTCTGTGTGTTTGAAAGGACACTAAATGGAAGCTATATGGATTAAATATTTACATTTTGACAATCACAAATATTTAAAATGTCAAAGTCAAAACTCACAATGAAAACTAATATATGATATTTATTATTTTTCTGCCGTCTGAGGTGTAACCAAGACAAAAACAATGTCATACCCCTTCTGATATTATGTAGTGTCCAATATTACATATGTACCGTGTGTTTAGTCATGATTGTCACACCGCCTTTGTGTTTATTTGCATTTTTATACAACAACAATAGCTCTACTCATGTCTGTTATAAATTATATTAATAAATCTAGCAGTTAAGCCAATAAGGCTTTGCTGAGATTAACTATACTTCAGAATTGATGGATGGATGGATGGATAGATAGTGTAAAAGCAGGAGATGAGGAGAGAGGGGTCAAGGCGCCTTTGGGGTCCTGAGGTGGTGAATTATTGAAGTTTACTAATCCCTCCATAAGTGTGTGTAAAGCACCAAAATGCTCCTTTGTTCTGCTCATTACCCTGCCTGTCACATCCTCTCCAGCCCCAGTTACACACTCGCAACAGTGACAGGAGCTACACACACACACACACACACACACACACACACACACAGACACAAGTACACTCGTAGAGATACATACACACAAGCACACACACACATGCCGTCTTGACCTATCCTCTGTCCGCTCACTCACACACTCATGCACCAGAAGGACAGACGCTTTACTGGAGACAATGGTAGTGGTGGTGGGGTCGGGGGCAGGCCCAGAGGGGTTGGTCCTTGGAGCTTAATTATGGTGTGTGTGTCTGTGTGTGTTTGGGTAGGTAAGACACAAAGAATATAACAGCCCATGAGTATACAGAATAAAAGTTGCTGGCAAAAACAATATACCTATATTGACATGCATATTTTAAAACTAAGTTCAAGTAATGCGTTTTAAAAACTAAATTGAGAACTGTCAGTTTGACCTCGTAGTGCTCTTATTTTGGTGTATCATCATATCCTCTCCTTCCTCTTCTCTTCTGTCTCCTGCTAAAACTCTTACCAGTCACCTCTCTGCCTATTTTTCTCATCCTCCTAACTCCAAAATTAGCCCTACACTCCTCTTTACTCCTACCCTCTCCTCTCCCCTCCCCTCCTCCCCTTCTCCCTCCCCTCTTTCCTTCCTCCTCACCCTCTTCTCTCCTCCTCTCCTCTCCTCTCTCCATCTCTCTCTCTGCCTGACTGCGTGCCTGCCGGTCTCTCTCCGTGCTCCCGACAGTCGAGCTGGTCGTTGCCGTGAGCGATGAGAAGCTGTCGCCTCTCGTTAGCGTCTCCGCAGTGACCGAGCTTCCTTCCTGCCTGACTCCATCGCTGAGGAGGGGGGAGGAGAGCAGGAGGGAGGGAGGGAGGGAGTGGTGGTGGTGGTGGGGGGGGGGTAGTTTTAGGGAGGCAATCTTGGATTGCCCCACCAACTCCACTCCACCCCACCCCCCCATACTCCCCTGAGCTGCTCCTAAAGATCAGTGATTTGGTCAATTGGTCTGGCACATTCTATCCCATGCTAAGCCAGAGACAACCCAACCAACCATACTGACAGACAGCCTGTCACAAGGAGCACACAGTGTGTACTTGTGTGTGTGTGTGTGTATTTTGTGTTTGTGTGTGTGCATGCAGGAGATAGAGGGTGGGAGAGAAAACAGAGAAAGGTGTGTGCGTGTGTGTGTGCATATGTGATATCTGTATGTTTAAAAAGTGGTTTTATAACATTATTTTAATGTCTGTTGTCAAGTTTACAAAACCACCACAGTTCCCTAATTCATTTTCAATGGGGCTCATGCCCAAACAATTCTGCCCACTAAATCACTGCTATCACATCTCTGATGCAGGTTTACATCCTATTACATTACTAAGTCATCACCAGCTCTCTTGTTTTTTGTTTATTATTATTGTGCTGTTTTATATTCTATATTGTGTCTGCTGATCTGTAAAGGCACTGCATTCTCTATATAAAAAGCATTAGGACTATAGGTACTGTATGTATGTAGATTTAAGAAGAAGATGAAAAAGAAAAAGAATTAATGGTAGTAATAGTAAGGGGAGAAGTGGTAGGTAGTATTTAAAAATATGCTACACAAAGCTATTTTTATTAAACAACCTGTGAACAGTAAACACATTAAGCAATTAACTGTGCAGTGTATCCTACAATGTATCCTACATGTGTCCTACAGTTCTGGTAAAGCACAACTGTATCTGATATCCTGGTTCATGGTAAAAGCTGCCATTACCACTATAATCCGCCAAAACACTGCCCCAAATGAGTCTTTTAAGAACGTTTTACACCTACTTACTCATTCATACACTAATATAAATCAGAGCTGATCAGCTAGCCAACAACCCAGCTGCATGAAATCATGAAAAGCACCTATTTTAACTAATTTAATCATCTCATTTGAAAAAAATTAAAATGTCTCCAAGGCTAAGTCTGTATGACTGGTGGAAACCCTCACAGAAATGTAATGGATTTTAAATTGTAAGGCCCTAATAATAACAAATGTAGTAGAGAAAAAGTCATAATTTTTAACACGATTTTACATATTTGACATGCACATTTCACATAATTTTGAAAGCATAATTACTCTTCCTGTTGTCCATGCTGTCACATAATATGGTCCAGATCAGTTTTCTTACTTGTGTCCTACAGTAGATGACTTGCATATTAAAAAGATATTTTCAACAAGCTCTTGTAAACATAATAATAGGCAAATTCAGTGATTGTAATGATATTCATCTATAAATGATGAAATGACATTTTATAAGTTTTGATCGGCTCTTTTCAGGTAGTTCATTATAATAATCGTTAACATTTGAACTTGCAGGTAACCTTCACTCTATCTCCCTTGACTGTAAGCTTGTTCAACTTTCCCTTTAGACCTGCTTTCCTGCACTGTTAAACTCTCTCAGTGTGTATGTGTGTGTGTGTCTGTGTCTGTGTCAAAGTGTGTTACGCCCAGCTGTCCGAAGCTGGCCAGCACTGCCTGAGGGACCACAAAACTGGCCATGAGTGATGTCATTTCCTGTCCTATATGCTCTGCCCAGGGCACAGCTGTCTGTCACTTTACCAGCCCAGGGGCCACACACATACCCTCCATCTGTCCCACTGTGTCCTTCCCTCAACCCCCAAAAACAAGGACACAGTACCTCATAATGCACATCTATACACATACACGCATAGACACACAGGCACACAGTGTGAGACGCATAGAGAGAGAGACAGAGAGAGAGAGAGAGAGAGAGAAAGAGAGAAATCTAACAGTCATTTAGTGTCTTCCATAGCAAGATAGAGACATAGATACACAACAAATGTGTTAGCCAAAAAGTCTTGCTCTGAAGCCAGCCCAAGCACAGCACAGCACAGATGGAGGGAAACAGACTGTATAGGAGAGATGCTGTCAGTGGCAGAGAGACAGAAGAGAGGAGAAAGATACCAAAGCCATTAAGCAAGAATGACGGAGGGTTTACATCAGAAAGATGTATGTGTGTGTGTGTGTGTGTGTGTGTGTGTGTGTGTGTGTGTGTGTGTGTGTGTGTGTGTGTCAGGGGTCCCTCTGGCTATGGCTTCCTGATGTGTTTGTTTGCTGGGGGGTGGGGGTAGGGGTGTGGAGGGGAACATATGGTTTGCTAAAGCAGGACTTGTATCCTAAGAGCCGGGGGGGACTCTCCGCTAGGAGGGGGGCTGTCTCACTGGATAACTAACGCATGGTCAGCCAGCTTCGCTCCGCTCCGCTCCGCTCTGCTCACTCTCTCCCTCTTTCTCTCTCTCTCTCCATCTCTCTCACTCTCTCACTTCCTCTCTCCCAGAAGTTAAGCAGGCCGCTGGTCCCCAGCTGAGCCCAACACAGGACCTGGTGCGCCAAACACACACACACACACACACACACACACACACACACACACACACTAACAAATGTATACACACACAGAATAAGGGTGCTTTTGCACTGAGGGAATATTGAGGGAATGAAGCAGAACTCAGGACTACAGAGATTAACTACCACCAAGGAGTCTACTTTGTAGGAGTCCAGATTCGCACAAACACACACATATACACACACATACGCACACTCACATACACACTCCCTGCAGGTGGTTTTGTTATGTGACACAGTCAGATACACACATGTGCACACACACGCATACACACACACACACACACCCTGCAGGTTGTTTGGCTGTGGGACACACACCCTGCAGGTCAGTGCTTTGACTGACAGCTCTCCTGATGTCATGCGACAGGAGCGGCTGTTTCCCTTCACTTCCTGTTTCGGCCCAGGTCAGGTGTGTGTGTGTGTGTGTGTGTGTGCGCGTGTGTGTGCAGGCGTGTGTGTGCACGCGTGTGCATGTGCGTGTGTTTGTGTTTTTTGTGTGTGTGTGTGTGTGTGTGTGTGTGTGTGTGAGAGAGAGAGAGAGACAGAGAGAGAGAGAGAGAGAGAGAGAGAAAGAGAGAGTGGGGGAGGTCAGATATCTGTAGATAACAGCTGCCTCCCATCACTGTCATTCAGTGTTGATACGCTGATGCCTGTGCTCAAGGGTATGTGTGTGTTTGTGTTTGTGTGTGTGTGTGTGTGTGGGGGGGGGGGGTGTTTGAACTTTTGATCAGGTCTCAGTGTGTTATTCCTCTCTGGAACAGCTCCATGACTTGTCCATCTTCTGTGAGTGTATCAAGGCGGAACGCCGTAAATGTCTCAGACAACCCCCTCCCCACCACACACACACACACACTGGGTTGACTTTTCAGAATGGTTTGACTCAGTGGGGTTATCAAAGCGTAACATGATAAATGTCTTAGACAGACACAAACAGAGTGAGAGAGACAGAGAGAAAAACATACACACACATGATACACTTACACAAAGGTAACTTGTCATCCCTAACTGATTCAATGACTTGTCAAAGTTTGATAGTGTGAATGTGTCCACGTCCAGTCGAGAAAAGGGCGGAGGTTCTGCTATAAGCATTTTCACCTATTCATTATCGTTGAAATATTAATACAGCAATAATTTATTGTGTCTTAAGTCTCTGGTATAAAGCAATTTTAAGTAAATGATGTAAAGCTCATAGAATCCACTATAAGATAACAGAGACATAACGTTCAGATAAACTAAATTAATAATCTGTACAAAGATGGTTCCTGTACAAATGTTACACTACCAATACCACTTACTACCCAAAGGTGGTATGGAGTGTACTCTCTCTCTTACTTGAACAGCAGGGTCAGACTGCAGCTGTTACTGCTAGATACATTTCTGTACACAAAATAAAGGACAGTGATTAGATATCACTATCATATGGAAACACGTACAGTACACGTATCCACACACCTGCAATAAAACATTGCAGATGCTCTCTCTCTCTCTCTCTCTCTCACACACACACACACACACACACACTTTGTCTTTCATTGTACTTTATATGTAAACCTGTTCTGCTTTGGCAATACAAAGCAGATGGCAAAATGTTTCTTATGGCAATAAAGTTTATTTAAATTTAGATTGAATTGAACTGAATTGGCTTGACACCTTTTTCTCATCTCCAGTCTAGACACACATGTAATCAAACACTATTATAATCATACACACACACACACACACTTTGTCTTACCTTCTAACCTATATGTAAAACTATTCTGCTTTGGCTATGCAACAATGTTTGTAATGCCAGTAAAGCCCAGTTAAATTCAAACTGAATTGAATTGATATTCCTCTTTTATCACTTCTGTTTTTTTACAAACCTACACACACACACACGCACACACACACACATTAACTATTTCAATCAGACAGCAGGTTAAACTCAGAGTGTGTCTGATTAGACCTGTGGGGCAAGCAGGAGGCTGTGTCTCACAAAGGTGGCTTCGGAGTGTGTAAAGCATGTTGCTACTGGTGTGTGTGTGTGTGTGTGTGTGTGTGTGTGTGTTCAGCAGGATTGTCCTCAAACCCAAAATAAGAATGACAGAGGACACCCCGATAAATTAGTGTAAAAATAAGAAGAAAAACAGTTCAGTCATCTAAATGTGGATGCATTAGAATGTGATTCGTTTCTTTCTCTCTGTCTCTTTGTCTCTCTCTCAATCTCTCTCTCTCTCTCTCTGTTGCTCACTGTGTGTGTGTGTGTGTGTGTGTGTGTGTGTGTGTCTCTGTGTGTGTAAATATGACATCCTGAAGGCACACTCTGGAGGGGTGCGGATGACTTTGGGACTGATGTGTTTCCCTCTCCTTTGAAAGCGGGGAATGGATAGAGGAGGACTGAAAAAGGGAATGTTCAGGGACCAAGAATGAGAAAAAAAAGAGAGAGGGAAAGAGAGAGTTGCTGAATAATTGATTGTAGCTGAGAGCGGTATAAGTTTACTTAATGTGCCTTGCAGCACTAGCTAAGAGTGGTGCTGTTAGCCTCCCCACCTAAGGGCTTGGAACCCACACACACACACACACACAAACACACACACACTCACACACACACACTCACACACAAACACACACACACACACACACACACACATACACACACACACTTGAGTTCATGAACACACACACACTGACAGGCAAACAGTTTCATACACAGCATTCACAGTACACATCAAATTGGATGTGCTCAGTAACCCGTACATACACATGCTGTACACACACACACACACACACACCTTAAAACAAGTGGTTCAGATTATTTATATGTAGCATGCATGTGGTTATACAATAAAATACAACTAAAAGAATGGTAAAATTTGTGCAAAATTAAAATAATGGGATTCCATCCTCCTGTTATCAGCCATTGTTGCTGAGTGTAAAAGATTGCCTCCTATCTTGCAACAATGTTATGTTTGCAGTGCTAAAGAGTGAGCCTGCTGAAGCTAAAGACTGAGCCACATCATGAATGATGAACTATGAGAACTCTGACGGGTCACCACCAGCAGCCGCTCCCTGTGTCAGAAGATGCTGTTGTGGGTAGTCTGTATGGAATGAGTCAGATGTGAGTGTGATGAGTTTATTTGTATGTGTGTTAATTTGTGTGTGTGTCTGTGTGTATGTGTGCGCGCGCATGGGTGCGTTTGTCATGCACAGCTGTACACCTCTGGCAGCACTATGCCCTCCTGCCTTGGGTGGCTCTGTATGTGTGTGTGTGTGTGTGTGTGTGTGTGTGTGCGTGTTTGTGTGAGTGTGTGTTCATGCATGTATGTGTGTGTGTGTGTTGCAGGGAGAGAGAGAGAGACAAAGAAAAGGCAATAGAGAGAGCATTATAATTGAGCAGGGGTGTCACACACACAGCTGCATAGCCAGCAGGTGCCCTACACACACTCTTAAATCATTAGCTCCCATTTACACACAGATACATGTCACATCCCCAGACATGGACACATTTACACACACACATTGGCTACCTCAGTCAGAGCTCTTTTCACTCATACACACTGAGGCAGTAATGGACAGACAGAGAAAGAAGAAGAGGAGGGGTTTGTTTGGGTTTGTTTATTTGACATTGACAATGGATTTTGGCAAGAAGTTGATATAGCCTCATGAGGCTAAGGTCATACGTCCCTTTTCGGTCTCCCTCTGTCTCCCTGTCGCTCAGTTTGTCTGTCTCTTTCAATTTGCAGACTGTGAACCCCTATAGAGTAGTGTGTCAATCGACAGTATTCCCCTTTCCTACAGAAGGGTGTTGTGTGTGTATATGTTTGTCTTTGTGCCAAAAATCACCCGTGTGTGTGTGTTTGTTTCTGTGTGTATGTGTGGGTTTGTGTTCATGTACAGCATGTGCGCGCATGTGTGAGTGTGTGCCGGTATGTGTGTGTGTGTGTGAGTGAGTGTGGCGGTGTGGTAAATTTACTTAATCAGACTGTTCACTCTTGCACAGATCAGTGATCCACACACAGAGTAGATACATCAACACACCTGCTGTCAACATCACAGCTTCATTACCTAGAGTACAACCTATCCGTGATACAAGCCAGCTATGGATGTCTTGTAAAATCACGTAAAAAGATAATACTAACGTGTTTTTTCTTTCATGTTTAACCTCTAAACTCTGACCTTTTCATATATTTTAAGGTGTCTCCCGTAACAGAATGGCTTCCACTATACTTTTCTCCTTGGGCATGCGTTTACAATGTAGCGGAATTTGAGTGATTGTTGTGCGGTGGGTAAAGAGGACTTTTTGACGCCCCGTGGTTAAAAATGCAACACGAAACGATGGATGATTGTATACATGCGCGTGCAGAGACGTGCACGCAACCACAGAATTGATGTTATCAGCGGGAGACCGCGCGCTCTGTGGTGAGGTGTCGTAAGCGGCCGTTTCAAATGAAGCGACCTGTGTACAGGACTTTATAATTTATAGTGAAATGTAATCTCTCCTATTTTATTCGTGTTGTTGTCTTCATTATAGACAGCCATAACATTCTAACCTCAATATCATATAACACCAACACCCTTTTAATTTACTTTACCTTGATATTTATTTTGTAAAATGTAGACAGCACAGCTTCTATAAAAATATCTTTATGGGCTGATTTTCAGTAAATATTTAAAACATCTAATAATGAAATAGTCTGGGTCAAGTCAGATACATAGAGGGAGAAAGAGAGTCAGAGAGCACTTTTAACCGGGGATGATTTCAGAAGCCGGAGACAAAAACTTTTTGGACAGTGAGGCCAGTCTCAGTGGTTGTTGGTGTGTGTGTGTGTGTGTGTGTGTGTGTGTGTGTGTGTGAGTGAGTGTGTGTGAGAGAGAGAGAGATAGAGTGTGTGTCTTGGTCTCACAGCCCCAATTAAATCGCGTAGAAGTGTAGAAGATTGTGTGGAAGTCGTTACTCTTCCCTTGCCTTGCTGCTAGGTAAAAAACCACATGTGACAATACCATATCGGACGGGAGAAGCTCCAGGATTGTACTGCCCCAAGGCATCGCTCCAAGTCAATATATATCCCCCATACACTTTGCGCCTCTGCACACACACCCACACACACTAACTGTGCTCACCCATTAACGGGAGTATGCGCAGCGCGCACGAGTTCAGGACGCCACTCTTTGTCAGACCGGCGACCACAACTGGCGCACGCGAGGTAAGTCGAATTCTTAGTGGGCCTTTCAGTCATCAATTTATAGTTCTAAATGCTGTGACGATTTAATCGCCATACGATGTACTGTTTTCCTTCGTAAACTTTTTAGATAGTGAAATTAGTAAAGACACACGCTGGACCTTGTGACAAAACATGAAAATGTGAATACTGAGTAATGGCAATGTTTTTTACTTGTATTTT
>CM059287.1:23711505-23721505 GCA_030347295.1 Setipinna tenuifilis | reverse complement strand
AGAGCAGAGCCCCAGCAGACCCACGGAGGAAGACAAGAGAGGGGAGGATCCCCAGGTGGAGGAGGACAAAGTGTCCAATGCGCAGCCGGAATCTGGTGTCGAGGCCGGGGACGTGGGTGGAGCCAAACACACGAAGCAGGAAGCCGATGTGGTCATGGCGGACGCGTTCTCGCTGGAGGAGCAGCTGCTGCGGGCGCGCTCCCTGGAGGTGGAGAGCCGGCTGCGGCAGTACCGGCTGCCCAAGGCCTGCCTGTCCACACCGGCCCTGCTGCCCGACCCCTGGCGTCTGCTGGGCTGCCCGTCGCAGGCGAAGCCCAAAGCCGAGGTGCCCGCGGGGGAGAGGGGGGTGTCATCGCTGCCGTGCTACCCGCCGCCACCTCCCCCTGAGCCCCCGGCTTTCAACCTGTCTCTGCTGGGCCTCAGTTACCCCCTCACGCCCAGCCTCTTCTCCTACCTCAACCCGGCCTCCACGCAAACACACGCCCAGCTCACAACCATGCCCTTCCTCACGCACCCACACACACCCACCGAGCGCACCCTTCTGCCGCCACGCTTCTACTACCCCTTCCTGTGTGAGCACTCACTTGGCACGAACCCCTCCACCCTACACCCGGCTAAGACGCTCAAGTCCCCCCAGCTCACTGGACAGGATGCCTCCTCAGCCTCGACCACACCGCCCTACCCAGCCAAGCTCAGTCTGTGGGGAGTGCCAGCTGTTCGACAAACTCCTACACAGGCCTCTCCCACAGCCTGGGCCTCACCTGAGGGCACCTCCCCAGAGCCAAGGCTACGTGCTGGGGATAAATCAAAGCTAGGGGTATGGGGTCTGGAGCATGGAGTCAAGCGGCCTGCAGTCCCCTCAGAGTTGTCAGAGTTCCCGGCGGAGAAGAAACCAGCACTGGGAGGGGTCTCTCTGGACTTACTGAGGAACCTGCACAAGAACACACCCAGCGCTGCCATGACTACAGAGAAACTCCTTCTACACAGGTACCACTTACATGAAAAAATGTTTACAGTATATGGTTGCATGTGCATATTTTTCTCTGGGTATTTTCTTTATTCATATACATCTGTGGCTTTTACATTTTCAGTACTTAATGTGTGATAATGTGTAATGTGTAAACAATGGGAAATAGAAAACAGCTAAATTGAATTAAAGGGGTCCTTCCGTCAAAAAACACTTTTAGTAGCTCTATTTACAATGTGGTGGGTCACAACAAGCAGCATATGCACGCAGCATTCCAAGACGTGAAATTCGATCCTCATGGTTTTACTGGTCATTGAAGGGTCAAGCTAACCAAAACAAGCGGATCAGAGCAGGCTAAACCTATCTACGTCACTAGGTCATAAGCCCCGCCCAGAGCCATGTATGACACGCTCACATCCACTGAGAACAGTGGACAGAAGCTAGGTGAACAAAAGACAGCTAATTTGCCCAATCAGAGGTGCCTTATTGACACGTCATGGATATTCAAGAGGGACACCGGAAAAGCCAGTCGTTCAAACACTAGACCTGTTCTAGCTTACAGAAAACGGCGTCAAACAAGAGAACTAGGACATAATTTTTTACCGAAATGACGCACAATGCATTCAACCATAGTGGCGACACAGAAATATGAATAAAAATAACGATGGAAGGACCCCTTTAAATGCTTTTATGGTCAATAAATACAACTGTCAAGTATAGTAAGGAAAACTAAAAAGGAAAACAGTAAGAGAGAATGATTAAGTGCAAGGATACATGGCAAGATATGGCAAGAGTGGCTGGGTATGTTCAACCATGTTTGTTCAGTGACACAATTGAATTTGGGGAAAAGCAGTGCTAAGCAATGCCTTGTTGTGGTCTCTGTGCAGCTCAGTGGATGAGTGGTACACAAACCTGAGGCGAGCCGCGTCTGAGAGTCCCCCAGGAGAGTGGCGGTCTCCCCCACACCTGCAGCACGAGGAGGGGGTGAGAAAGGGAGGGAGCAGATGGAGGAGAGGGACCGTGACAGGGAGGCCATCCTCCTGGAGGATCTCTCCAGCGCCCTGCAGGAGTACCAGCAGGCCGAGCACCGTGCCGCCGCCATCTTGGCTCAAGACGGCACCTCCGCCCAGCTCCTGTGGGACCACCTGAGCCAGATCCGCTCACAGCTCTCCCACATCACACAGGCACTTCAGCGGACAGCACCCAATGCCGAAGGACCCCTGGACTTGTCTGTGAAAAAGGACCCGAGTGTGACTCAGCTGACACGGGACAGCACGACGCAAAGCCTGATGGGAGAGATGCTGAGGGAGGACTTGAGCATTGGCTCGGAGGAAGAGGAGGACCGAGAGAGGGATGAAGGAGAGGAAGAGGTGGAAGATGGAGGGAGAGAACTGAAGGAGAAGAGGAAGCGTTCCCTCGACCTGCTCATCAAGCTCAACCAATCCGGCATCAGCATGGTGAAGGGAGGCGAGGGCATGTGGCCTGGGAGGGCCACCAAGTGCGAGGCGGACTCTAGTGTTTTACTTTGCCCCAAGCACACACACACGCACGCATCCAACACACACACGCCACCCGTCAGCCATCCACACAGTCCACTCACCACTGCAGACACCTGAGATGACCAGCACTTAAACACACGCACACACACACACACACGCACACACTCCCTTTCTCTCTCTCTCTCACACACACACACACACACACACACACATGCATACTGTCTCTCTCACACACTGTCTTGCTCTCTTTCTTATTTGCACTCTTTCACTCCCACACACACATTGCAAATATACTGAAAAAAATTAAATAATCATAATAATCTGTACTTGTATAGCACATTTCATACAAAGGATGTAGCTCAAAGTGCTTCAACAGATAGTAGATCACCAGCATAAAACTAATCTTAATCCCTCTTCCACATCTTGAAAACATACAGTTTTATACAAACACACAAAACACACAGACACACACACACACACACATTTGATAGGGAGAGACGAAGCACCTTATTGAGACACTAAAACTCCTCAGTGATGAAGTGCACAATTCTGTTCCTTTCCAAGCTACAACAAACCTGCTGGTCTTAATTCATGTAGCTCGACTCGAACAATCCAGTGTACAGCAGGAAAGCTAAGGAACAGACAGATATGAACATGTATTATAATGTCAATATTATTATATTACCAGCTGTACCTGTTATTACACTGTAATAATGCATTGTAGCATTCATTTGTAAAATGGAAATATTGCACAGTTGTACACTTATCCCAATTACTTGCTTCACTTTCACAGTTGCTTGTTTTTTTTTCTGGAGCACCTGTTTTCTTCTTCGGTGTGTATCTCTCATGGTAATCCATGTCTCTTTGTGTCACAATATTATAACTGTTATTACAGTTGCTCACATTCATCAAACTCACCATGAATCTCGGCTGCTTTCAGACTTCATGCACCATGCACTACTGATTTACGCTGTCCATATTAAACAGTGGGATTCTTCAAGCTTGTTTCTAATTGATTAAAAACTCTTTAACGCACATACATACACACACTACAAATGCATACTTTCTGGACTGTTGTGAAATTGTGCCTGTGTGTGTTATTGTAGAGCAGTTGTTAAATAAAAAGAACACTGAAATCAGCTCAAGATAATGTGGTGGTGGTGGTGGGTTAGTTACCTTTGCCAAGGCAAACTTGCATCAGCATAATACCGACTGTCGTCAGCTTTACAGGTGCGGTGTACAGGCGCTGACAGGGTTGGTCTTGGCTAAAGGTGAACAGCATCCTGGAGCCAAACGACACCAAAGCTCGCTTCTTTGACCAAGGTGTATAGGTCAGACCATCAACAAAGCGGCTAACTGGCCTCTGCGCCCCCGGGACGGCTGTGCTTCCCAGAGCCACAACGCACTCAGATGCTCCCGCTCTGTCCTCCGTCCCGTCACCCCCACCGCCCTTGCTAATAGGTCACCTGCCAAAATGACGGTCGTCTCGGCTAAGCTGTGGGACTGCGGGGTGAGGTCTACGTGTGTTGTCACGGCCACTCTTCGTCATGGTTTGGAAGAGAGCAGAGGCCAGCCGCGGACTACTGGTGAGTAATTATGGTAGTCGCTTCATGTCATATAGGCCTAATTACCGATCTGAGATTGAAGCTGATGGACAAGCTCGTGCGCACGGGCCCACCATCAGCCATGCACACACCGACCCAAACATTTATACACACAGGCAGACACCATTATCAGAAAAGAACAGACACTACTTTACAAATAGCACTAGCACACAAAAGTATTATTTGTTTAGACTTTAAAATTGATTGCACTAGAGAGAGCCTTTGCCGTGCATAATGTTTTAAGCATTAGCCTATATAGGTAATAAAGATCATATGGCCCGCGAACACTAAAAAATGACGAATGTCACATGCAGCGAAATGGCGGCAAATAGCAAGGCAGGTAGACTAATGAATTTAACAAATCCCTATACAGTTGGTCAGTCAGGATTAGAACCTGGATAACATTATCAACACCCGTGTTTGACTTGCTGTGTTTGGCTGCTGTGACACCGGTCCGAAGTAAATTGCTTTTTTCTGTTTTACTGTTTGGAGATTTGGTGAGCCAGAATTCATACTTGTGGATTTACAAATATTTGCCAACGCTCACTAGCCTTCTTGTCACCAAATTAAATCCAACATTTAGTAGTACTATTTGTAGTCTATAGCCTAAGCCTATTGCGGTGGTTATTCTGTGGCCCTTTATATTCGTACTTCCCCAGTCTGCCCATTTAGGCTAGTAGGCCTACTACACAGGTGTGGATAATTTGGCATTTATTGTATATTAGATAAGACATTTAAAAATCTCACAGCAAGCAATAAAGTAATTAGGAATTTGCCTCTTTCTTTCTTCCCAGTGCTAAAAAAATGAACGTTGCTCTATTGATAAATCTAGTAAATCTAGAGTTGTCCACACATGATATAGGTTGTTATATAGCCTACATTTAAAAATCTTAAATTTGTTCCACAAAATGTCAACACATCAGAGCATCTACATTTTTTAATAAACTAAAATAAACAACATTCGTGACAAACAACCATATTTGCCAAGGAAAAGTGATGTTTACAGGCTTATCTAATGCGTATTTATGACACAAACTATAAGGATACACGAAATATTAACATCAGGTTTAGGATGTATTTAGCCAAAATTATAATTGAATTAGTAATGGCATTGCCCTCAATATTAGACTATAAAAGAACTGGAATACAGTTAGGCCTATAAAAAAACTCGTCCTGCGCAGCAAAATTTGTCGACATCAAAACCTGCGCTTACCCAAAACGACCACGGAAGGGCGGTTTAGCATAGGAAATTAACACAGTGCACAATGGGACCATGTGAAGGGAATCTTTTGTATGTCTCTGAATCACATGCTTATTCAGCCTTTACTCACGGGATATTAATTCGGAGAGTGTATAGGACACACCGTCTTTTAGTGCTTTATGTGTTAAAGAACGTGCAAAGTAATGTTATATTTTATTGTATTTTATGTTTTAACACTTTTTGGTTTTGAAGGCTACATTGCCTGACTCTCCAAAGGAGCAGTTACTTTTGAAAGTACTTTTGAAAGTAACGCCATCTACTGGTGATGCTAATTATCTCAACTACTTTAAAAAGACGTACTGAACATGATAGCCTGGTAAGCCAGCCCCTCGTACTTCACTTCATTTCGAGGTGGTTTCCCAGGCTACAAGTATGAGATATCCCGCACCTTTTTAGGTTAAGCTTGTACTAACACACTCTTAAAGGGACACAGTGTAGATCCTATTAGTTGTAAGACCAAAAAGTAGGTTCAATATGCTCAGAATACAGAACAGAGCAGGATAACACTGTAAGTCTAAATCCATCAGAATCCATCAGAATCAGTTAAAGTCACACAATAATAAAATCTATATTGTAAAACTGTTAATATTGATATTATTATTGTTTTATTAACAGCGTTTTTAGTTCCTCACTCTTTTGTAAAGTTAACATGTTACCGGATAAACGAGGGCAATAGAATATTATGCAGGAGTTAGATTTAAATGAGATGAATAATTTCTATAGAATGGTCGTCCTTAGATCCTATCTGCATTAATTGTTTGGGGTTAGACTTGGGATTATAGTGAGCACATCAGTGTCACTCTTCATGTCTGTCACCCTGCATAGATTTGTATAAAAAGAGAACACCAAAAAGAGTAATCTCTTTATCACATACCAACTCTGTGTATATCTGTGTGTGTGTGTGTGTGTGTGTGTGTGCATGAATGTGTGTGTTTTTGAGAAAAAAAGAGAGAGAGGGGAGAGAGAGCACAGGCAGTTAAAGGATTACAGCTCATCCTCTGAGCAAACATAGAACCAATCAGACCACCTCAACCCACACACACACACATACGAACCCACAGAAGTTCAGCATGGACTGTCCGACACGCTGAACACAGCTGTGTTTGCCAAGGCAAAGCCCAAAATGACTCCATTCAGTGACATAGACACTCACACACACACCCTGTTAACACACTCCCTCCAGATCATTTGCCACAGACCTCACAGATCAGCCCACACACACACACACACACACACACACACACACACACACACACACACACACACACCACAATGATATAGAAAATACACACATCCATGGACACACATATGCATGCACACATGGACACATGGACACACACACAGGGTGGGTCACAGGGTGAATTATTACCATGTCAGAGCATCGCTGCTTAGGCCTTTAGCTCTACCTCCACTGGTCACTTTCCTTTGATCCATTTCATGGGCAGACGAAGTCCCAGAAAGCCAGGTTGCAGAGGTGCTCTGGTGGTGAAACTAACAAACTTTTTACCGCAGGGTCGCATCCACCATGAAATGCCACTTGGAGTGCGAATAACCCCTGCATAATTGCGGGTACTACGGGGGATACTACCATTTACATTTTACATTAATTACATCAATATATTGGTAACCGCCAACTCTGATATTTTTGTTCCTTACTCTAATCACCCTACCGTACCCCCCAGTACCCTCTGTAATTCGAACTATGGTGCCACCACCCAGAGTATGGTACTGTCCCCACACACAGCTCCCCTGGGCACTGTTGTCATGGCTGCCCCCTGCTTATGTCTGGTGATGGGTTAAATCCAGGTTGTGTACACTGTGTGATGTGGGATGCTGTGTAATCACAGTGACAAATGGGAATTACTTTCACTTTCCAGACAGGAAGCTGCTTAATAAGCCACAAGAGACTGTGGGCACCCAGCTTCCTGAGGTGATGCCCTGTGAAAAAGTGTGATTCTGTGAGAGGATGTGTACAGGTCTAGTAAACTGCCATTATTCCAAACAAAATACACTTTTGAGAAACACACACACACACACACACCAACAACAGTGATAAGGGGATTGATTGGGATTACATTACATCAAATAGACTCTTACACAATGCCATTTCCAAAATTTGAGGAGGAGTAGCAATTAGAATGGTTTTGTTTGTGTGATGGTATGTGTATAGATAGATAAATAAATATATAGATAGATAGATGTACTTTATTGATCCCAAGCTGGAAAATGTAAGTGTAGCAGCAGCATTGCATACAGGGACACACAGACACAATAACAACACAATGAAAAAAAGAACACAACCTTGACATAACAAAGCAATATACAATATACAATGCAATAAATTGTATAAAAAAGCATAAATAAGTAGTATTGATTGTAGTCTAATAAAGAAAAAAAGGTGCAGTGAACGGATAAGGCATAGTAAACAGATAAGGTGCAGCGGACAGTGTACTTACGGTAATACCACATAAAGTACGTAGAGATATTGAGTGCGTCTTGACCAGAGATATAGCTGTTATTGGACAGTGCAATGGCATATGGCAGAAAAGATTTCCTGTATCTGTCCCTTTGACAGTGGAGTTGGAGAAGCCTGTCAGAGAAGACACTCGGCTGTATGGCCACAGCGTGATAGAGAGGGTGCTAATCATTGTCCATGATGCATTACAGTTTATTCAGTCTTCTCTCCAATCCACAGTCTCAAAAGAGTCCAGCCTCAGGCCGAGTACCGAGCCAGCCTTCCTGATGATCTAATTCAGTCAGTGTGTGTGTGTGTGTGTGTGTGTGTGTGTGTGTGTGTGTTGGGGGGCTAATGAGAGTGCAGGGGACTCACACTAAGTGACACTAACAATCCCTAGTTTTTAGTGTAAGCATATTTAAAGCATACTGTTAAATTATTTGTGGGTTTCTTTGTGGGATCATTACTCTAGTACCTGAAAAGTGTATGTGTGTGTGTGTGTGTGTGTGTGTGTGTGTGTGTGTGTGTGTGTGTGTGTGTGTGTGTGTGTGTGTGTGTGTGTGTGTGTGTGTGTGTGTGTGTGTGATAAGTGTGTGATGAGTGTGATGGGGGATGGTATGTTAGGTTTACAATAGCTGAGGAGATTTTGGAGGGAAGAGCAAGGTCTTCAAGGCTGACTTTTAGCCAGGTCATGGCCTGACTTAATCAGCATACATCCACATGCACATACACATGTTAATGCACCCCCCTCCCTCACAGACACACACTCACACTGACATACATACACCAAATGTCACTTTGTTGTCAGTAGGTATGTGAACTGGGGGATGGAAACTGGGGATTTTGGAGGGAAAATGTGAGTTACAACCAAACTTTACACAATAGCCCACACTCACCCACACAAACACAAATTTTTCATTTAAACTGTCAAAGGATTTACAATGATCATGGCAGTGTCCATAAACGGGTTCTAAAGAAATGCAAAATCTGTTGAAGTATACTGTAAAGTAAAATTAATGTAACTAATGACTTTATCTGACACACAACATTTTATGAGTTCTTTTTTCCATGTCCAACAATAACTATAAACCACAAACTACAATGTATCAAACACACACATACCATTTATTGTTGGTTATTAATTCTGTTGTTAATTGAGGGGAATGTTATCATAATCAAACATATCCAAGTCTTTTCCAGTGATTGTGAGCACAGATGCATTTCTGTAAACGTATTCTTGAGCATTGGAAGTAAATACGGTATTTGAAGTCACCTTGAGTTAACAATTCATCCTTGGCATCATACACTCACAAACACACACACACACTCTCTCTCTCTTTCTCTTTTACACACACACGGATAAAGTATGTAATGCTTACAGTATTTTACACTCCAAATGATTGTTGTTAAACTCAAAGTCTAACTTGTCCATGGACTGGATTTTTAAGTGACTGTTTCAGTCAACATAGGTGTGTATGTAGGCTCGCAGAATCTGTTTGTGTGTCTATGTGTGAGTCTGTGTATGGTGTGTGTTTGTGTGTCTGTGTCTGTGTGTGTGTCTGTGTCTGTGTCTGTGTGGTGTGTGAGTCCTCATGCATCTTCATTACAATTACACTTATTGTGATGCAAACTGTCCCCGTTCCCTCCAAAATGTCAACCACACCTCCCCCAAATACACACACACACACACACAAACACACACACACACCCACATACATACAAACATCTTGTCATAAGTAAAGAAAACTCTAGCCTGCAGAATATCAAAGGTTATAATAACATATGAAACTAAACCCAACACAGTTAAAGTCTTTAATGTAATGGACACTTCTCCTAGCCTCCCCCACCAGGACACCCTCATCAGTCAGTCAGCATGGGGGGGCAGGGGATGGGATGGGGATGGGATGGGGATGGGGGGGGGTGGGTCTGCTTGTCTATGCCCACTGTGCCGACAGGGGTGCAGCCCCAGGGGGGCACACACACACACACACACACACACATACACACACACAAGAAGCACACCTCAGTGGCTGCCCTGCTGCAGACAGCGAAAATTAGATGTGTGGGTGTGGCAGGGGGGCAGGGTGTGTGTGTGGGTGGGGGTGGGTGTGAGTGTGTGTGTGTGTGTGTGTGTTGGGGTGAAGGAGGGGGTAGTATTCCCTTAGGGGATAGGGGTAACAGCATTACAATAGAGGCAAGATTTTGGAGGGAACT
>CM059287.1:23681505-23704005 GCA_030347295.1 Setipinna tenuifilis | reverse complement strand
TAATTCACAAATTCATTTTGTGTGTGAAGCTGTTATTGCTCTTTTCACTCCAGGGTGAAAAATGACCAAATCAGGCACAGTTTAAGCTGTGGTTACTTTGCCACTTTTTCTGCCTCTATTATTGTAAAGTGTTATGTTTCAAATTGGCCGCGCGCGCAGGACCAGTGGCCTCCAATTAAAAATCCTAGTGCAGCTTTTCACGTTTCAGAAAAGGCGATTACAATCATTGGGCTTTAATTCTGGGCCAGACACGCCTCCCGTCACGCCCGCTCGACGCGAGTGGTTTAAAGTTTCAACCCGTCGCCTCTGATTGGTTCGTGGAGTTGCCCTCTCCGAGGCAAAACTTCAGCTGCCTTTTCACCATCGGCATTCAGCGCGCATCGGTTAGGTTAGCCGCCAGGACGATGTCAGCACAGTAGTGTGATAGTTAAAGACAGGTTAAAGTTTGCGTCACGGAACAGTGTGGGTTAAGACTACGGGAATGTCAGATTTTTCGAGGATCGTTTAACCACTGTGGAAACTTAGCAAAACGAGAAGGACAGAACTCCAGAGGAACTGGGACTACCTGAGTTACTCAGTGCGACTAAAGTGCATCAGCAGAAGAAGCGGTTGAAGATGTTGGGGACTGTAGCCTTGCTGGTTTCATTCCTATCGGGTCTACACGCATCCACTGCAAGCTACTCAGAGGACCAGTGCAGCTGGAAAGGAAGGCAAGTATCGCTACAGTAGCGTGCCAAAGTCAGAGACTAGTGTTCCATATTACAGTCCGCTGTAATCAAGTGTTTATGAGCTTGATGTTTTATATTTATGTGCATTGGGGAATATATTGCTTAGTAATGTATGTATAGATCAACTTATTTATGTAAACATGTTCATTATTTTGTCAAAGTCATTTGTAAGATTTCAGACGTCTAGTTCCTTTCTGAAACTGAAATCAGTCAGTTGGTCATACAGGGAGCGTATGTCAACATTCCTTTGCGCTGATCAAATATCCACGGCGCACCTTTCCAAGTTTCGTGATGAGATGCACTTGTGATTTAAAATGTATAATAGTAATATTTAAATATGTTGCATTACATAGCCTCAATGCTGTAGCAAAACCACCATTTTTGTAGAGTAATGCACACAGTTATGACCGTCATAACGACAGGGCTTACTTTTTACTGGCTACATGACTTTTTTTCCCTTCTTTTTGGAGCACAAATAGGCGGTCACTCAAACACACACATACACACACACAGACTAAAACACACGTACACACACACAGCTGCTGGAAAGTATTTGATGTGTGGTCTTTGATGCTGGATCCCCTCCTCATCAGAGAGCTGTCTGACCACAGCAGACACTCGGTGATTGGCTCTGCGGTTTCCAAAACGGGGCTACTTCCTACGCTAGGAATGTGTGTGTGTGTGTGTGTGTGCCCTTATGTATGTGACCATGTTCTGGACTCTGTGAAGTGTACAGTTTCAGCAGGATCATATGACAGCACGTTGTTTGACCACAGTTAGTGTAATGATTTACAGGTCTCTGTAACAGATTAAGGCGAAGGTTGTCATTACTGCAGACAACTTCAGGAAAACTCACTTGTGGCTTCAATGTAAGAGATGGATGTAGCAATAAGATTAACTGTTACACCCCCCTCCCCTTTCCTCTCTCCCTCTCTCCCTCTCTCTACAGTGGGCTGTCTCAGCAGCAGGGCAGTGTGGAGCAGGTTTGGCTGCGCTGCGCTGAGGGTTCTGTGGAGTGGCTGTACCCGTCCGGAGCTCTGAGGTTGACACTGTCGCCACGTCTGCCCTGGGGGCTTGTGGGTAGTGGAGGAGGGGGTGCGGGCAGCGTGCTGTCCGTCTGTGTCAAGCCCAACGAGCAGTTTGGGGGGGCCCAGCTGTACCTGGAGCGCAGCGGCGTCCTGGAGCTTCTCCTGGGTGAGGAGACCGAGGTCAACGCCTCTCCCAAGGTGCACTGCTTCAGCGCCACGCCGGGAGAGAGACCGGCCCTCTTTCTGCAGGCCACCCCACACCAGGACATCAGCCGCCGGGTAGCAGCCTTCCGCTATGAGCTGAGAGGGGATTGGCCACCCAGGGTGTCTGTGGACTCTGACCCAATCAGCAGTGAAGGTGAGTTGAAGGGGAACGCGTCTTGCCAAGGAGGCCGGGGTGAGGAGGGTTTAGGGAGGGCTGCTCCTTCAGCTGTTACCTCTGTGATTAGATCTTGCTGGCACAGAGATCTTGAGAAAAGCTCCTCTTACCAGAGGCGAGGGGTCGTGGCAAAGGTTGGCTGGGATGGGCAGATAACAGAAATGAATCAGCCCCAAGATAGCCATCCAGGGCACTGATAGGCTAATATCACTTTAAAGCTTTGCTGATAGGATTAAAGATTGGAAAAAATTTTGCTAATGAACTTCAATTTGATTTGCTGATGGTTTTGTTTTTTTAGTCAATAGCATTACATCACTTCACATTAACATACATTAACATTAACATCAGTCCACAGTTTCTGTTGGTTCCTTTTATTGCTTATGAAGTTTGGTTTTCTTTGCTGATATTTTTTTCAATCAGTAGGCCTACATTGCCATGACTCCACAACTTTCTTAGCTTAATTTACTACGTTTCCTTTAAGAGAAGCCCAGTGTTATCCATCTAATGTTGTGGTAATGTGCTGAATAGTTTAACTGAGGTTATCGAATAAAGAAAGGTTCTTCTAATCTGGGCTAAGTCAGATAAAGCTTGTAGCCGCAGCACTGACCTCAGCACTGGCAGAGAGACAGGAAGTAGAAGAGAAGCCAAATCAGCCCCCTCCCCCAATCATCTCCCAATAAGCCATCCTCTCATTTCCTCCCCATTATATTCAAAAAGACACAAAAAATAAAAACTAAATAATTTGACTTTAAATGCACATGTAGTTAAAGAGCCACATAAAGCCGGTTAAATGCCACCTAGTAACCTACTCAGGGTCTTAGGAGTCCTGAGGATTCCTGGACAGAGTAGAGAAATTTGCCTTGAGGCCAGAGATCCTACAGAGATAGACAGAGTGAGAGAGAGAGAGACTGAGAGAGCCAGAGAGAGAGAGACAGAGAGTAGGGGGAAGGGAGGCAGTGAGAGAAGTGAAGAGAGAGAGGGAGAGGGAGAAGAGGGAGGAGGGGGTGGTCTGGAACAAAAGGCATGTCTGTGGAGGGAGAGGCTTCAGGGGCTGCCTTTCACGGCCTTGCATGAGAGCCCAGTTACCGTGGAAACTTTGGGGAGGGGGGCTTTCATCAGCTGAGATGCTCCCTTTTGTTCTGTCTCCAGGGGCGACAGAGAGGGGGGTGGGGGAGGGTGGGCTTGAGAGAGGGACTCATTTAAAGTGTCTTGAGCTGAGGAGAGCTTTAAAAGTTTAAACCATACTTGGTGGGTCACTTCTATATCATACAGACATGCATGCATGCATGCATACATAGGCCTACATACTAAAACCTTACAAGCACACTCACACTTAGTTTTACATAGACAAACACCATCCTGTTCAGTGCAGAATGTGAAAACATTGGTGGAACAGAATAGGTACATGTAGTATCCCACAAGGTTTATTACTGGCCCATGTGTGTGTACTCTGGACGTGGATGGGTGGGTTAGGATCTGATAGAGGAAATGCTTGAGGTGGTTTATAGTCAGTCTCACCTCACGGTTGGAGAAGCTTTGATGAGGTGGGACATCTCACACTTACAACTTCCACACTCAGTCACTACATGCACTACACACACACACACACACACACACACACACACACCTCTACTCATAAACCTAGCAGCTGGCTGTGTGATCTTTGATGTTGGTCTGGTTTTACATGTCAGGGTAGCTTTTATAGTTAGTGGCTGTGCAAATTGACGTGACATCAGCTAAGTTTCAAAGACTAACCCTGTTTCTCCTTTTCTCTCTGTTTTTCCAGATGCCTGCAGACCCTGCAACAGCAGTGAAATCCTTATGGCTGTGTGTACCAGTGACTTCGGTAAGTTGAGATTTAAAATTAAAACATGCACGCATGCACACACACACACACACACACACACACACACACACACACACACACAATATGTGATATATACTATGCAATTAGTGAACTAAGTTTTGGCAGTTTGTCCAGCACATTCTCTTTTTTTCCCTCCCTGGCCTCCTTCCTTTCTTGTTTCCCTTTGTCTCTGACTCAGCCATAAGGGGGATGCTCATTGTGCAAAGTGCAACATAAACAGAAAAGGAGGTGAAATTGGAGGGAAATCTGAGTTGACATCTATGTCACACACACACACACACACACACACACACACACACACACACACACACACACACACACACACACCAGGCTTTACCCATCACCAGCTCCACCCTTCAGCCCCCGTTGTTCACAGAGGTCAGAGGTCAAAGAGCATCCCTAATGCCGTTAGTGCCCATCCCCCCTTCCTTGGTTCTAATCCCTGACCCGCCCCTCCCTGCTCAGGGCTCTGGTCTAATCCTGGTGGCTGGAATTGAGACATGTCTGAACGGATCCCCATCCCCGTTGCAAAAGCTGTTAGGTGGTGATTAGGTTTCAAAAGTCAAAGCGACCCTAAGCCCAACACGGACCAAAACGACACAAACACACACACACACATGCACACACACTCCTCCCACACACACTTAATACACACATGCCACACACACACACAAATTAACAGATGAAAGCACACTTCAAACATAGGTGAAATGTTATTTCTTTCAGTCTTAAAAAAATGGCTGTGATTGTTGACCTGTATTTGTGTTTGTGTGTGCAGTGGTGCGGGGGAACATTCGCACCGTGGAGCCGGACGCAAGCATCGGGGCAGCTGTGATCAAGGTTGTCGCCACGCGAGTCTTCCGGCAGAAATCGGCCCTGTTCACGGGTGGGCGTCTCACGCGCTCCGGAGAGTTCCGCACGCCGCTGCAGTGTGGCGTGCGGCCCGGTGCAGGGAGCTTCATGTTCACCGGCCACGCCCACTTCGGCCAGGCGTGGCTGGGCTGTGCGCCGCGCTACAAGGACTTCCAGAGGGCCTATAACCAGGCCAGGTTAGCCCAGGAGATGCCCTGCGAACTGGATGCCGTATGAGGGCCACGGGGCACCAACCACCTCAGTGGGTACCACACGGAAGCCAGAGACACAGACTTTGGCTAAACAAGCCTGCCTGGAAAAGAGTTCTTCCGGGAGAACCATTTTGGGAGAACTCTTTTTTCCCTGTGCAATACCTGCCGCTCTGACGAGGGGGCGCTACATAGCTCAGCAGGAACACTGCTATGGGATGGTTATCAGAGTGAGTGGATAGAAAATTTATGGTCAGACAGAGCCAAGCTGATGTGTACTTCCTGACAAGCCTTATCTCAGGACAGAGTCACACACAGGCAGACTCTCTTATGAGTCAGGACTACGCAACTGTAGTCTGATAACACAGCTGTCTGCTCTCCAACATAGCATGTGTTTAAACCACCAAATGATATTTATAAGTGGCAAAAGTCTGGTATCCACAAGAGCTGCATGATCAGCCTGATAGAGAGATTTTATGTTATCTGAGATTAAGGAGATCTGACCCTCTTGTTGTCAATGTTTTGGGAGAATTTGCACTGTTCATGTCTGAGGGGATCTATCTGGGGAGTTTGGAAGCTGCAAGCACTGTAAACCAAATGAAAAAAGTCAGATTATATGTAGCAAAAGAGCCAAGAGAACTGGATATATGAATTATAACGGCTCTGACTAGGAGGCGCCAGGCCCTTTTGCTTATGTAAGGGCCGGCGCAACTTTGGTGTAAAGAAAATAATGTAAGCTTCACGTTAGCATAAACTAACTTTTTAGCATTGTGCTAGCAGAAGAGCTGCTAGTACTGGCTAAAGCAGGCCAGGCAGAACAGAGTTTAGAGCACTTTAATTCTGCCAGAGGGGTTTGCTGTTTTCTTCACAGAGAAAGAAAAAAATTATATTCACACAGGGCCGTCTGTCCCTGTCTAATTAAATGATTTCTGTCTGCTACTGCTAGCCAAGCTGGGGCAAAAACCTGTGTCCATTCTGTCTCACAATGTACAATTGCGCTTTCTCTCTATCTCTTTCAGTCACACACACAGACACAGACACACACACTCACTCACTCACACACACACACACACACACACACACACACCAGAACTGTGAGCTGTTTTTTATTTATTTTCAGACACATTGACAGGCCTTGAGTATTGGGCTGCATCCAGAATCTCCTATTTCTCTTGTAATAACGATCATTGTTTCAAGAGATGTGTCCTTCCTCTGTTTATAGTGCACTAAGTGTCTGGAGCGGATAAAACCAAATGGCCCAAGGGGACAGGGGTGGGGGTGCTTTGAATTATTGCTATTGTTGTGGGAGGGTTTGGTCCCAATTAATGCCAATGTGGCTCAGATGATCTTAAAGGTTAACTATTGTTTTGTAAATGTGGGTAAAATGTATATAAGAGCATAACTGAACTTATGAAAATCCTGTCTTGTCAGTATTGTTTTTTGTGTGTAAGTGTTGTGTCGAATGTACATGTTTGTGGTGTGTTTTATAAAGACTTTTTTGAAAGAAAGAAAGAGGTGTTTTTCAATTATTTTTGCATACACTAGACTTTGCATCCACTATCTCTACAGAAGTACATTAAAGACAACTTGTATGTCTATGAAAGAACTAAAGGGAGTGTGTGTGTATGTGTGTGTGTGTGTTTGTGTGGTATTGTAGTGTAGTATAGTATAGTGTAGTGTAGTATGGTATATATATCATTTTTATCCCTGAGGGGAATTTAGCCACTGTATATTAAATTCAGCCAAATATCAATTACTGACACACCCAGTGAGTGAAAACACTAACCCAGTGTCTTTGTAAGTGCTAAAGGAGTATAACTGAAGAATGAGACAGGACATAGAGAGAGCTGGTTATGGATGATGAGAATCTGTCTGTATGGTGCAGAAGCCTTCAGCTGGACTCAGGAAGCCATAAATCCCCATTAAGACCGCCTGGGCACTGAGGAGGAGGAGGAGGAGGACAAGGACATGCAACCACAAGGGCAGCCCAGCCTCAGCAGCACAGGCCATGCAGTGTGAGCACACATCCACTGACTGAAGAGCTACCGCCTGCATTCTCCCCCTCTGGTGTCTCCCCAGTGGCAGTGGTCATGGTAATTTTCTTGGAGTATCACATCCTGGTTCCCCTGGGTCTTGTACACGTCAAACAAAATTTGAACAGTTCAGAGAAAAACTCTGACACAGAAGGTGAACTTGTGGTTTCGCCTGTGAAGAATGTCCTATCTCTCCTCTCTCTATCCTTCTTTCTTTATCCCCCCTTTCTCCCTCTCTTTTTACCTCTCCCTGTCTTGTCAATAACAGGAAAAAGAGGAAGGGGGATGGGTTGGGTTCGGCACTGGGCCTGTGTGTGCGCGTTTGTGTGTGTGTGTGTGTGTGTGTGTGTGTGTGTGTGTGTGTGTGTGTGTGTGTGTGTGTGTGTGTGTCCTCCAGAGGGAGGGGAGAGGGGAAGCGAGTAGAGCCCAGCCCTGGAGACAAGCTCTTGGCCAGGACAAAGGGCTCCAGGATGCTCCCTGCCATTACCTGGACATTTACAACAACATGCCTCTGGCCAACATACACATTTGGGTGCACACCCTCACATGCCCAACAATACAGAACTAACTTTGTATAGAGTGCGCTAACTCAACAGCTAAAATTGAACAATGCAATAAACACATTTACAGCTGTTGCAATATCACAGTTATTTCTTGAAAATGAGTCATATATTGGTTGTAATATTGATTCTGGAGAATGAGTGTTTTATTTTTACCTAGCTCCATAACTTACACAGGGCATGCAGTGTTTAAAAAAATGAGAATAAAGAATCCCGATTTTTCTCAATTGTACAATAGAGTTGGCATACTTTGGTTAAATGCAATCAGCTCTTGTGTGCAGCTATCTGGAAGTGTTGCTTATTTAACCTCTGTTGGAAAAAGTGTATCTGTGTATCTGCGAGTAAGCTCTGTAACGCTAACCTGTGCTCATGCCTGCGTGGGACTGCAGTGAATCTTTCTGCCGGTCCGTCAGAAATGTGAGAGAAATGTGAGGAGCCTAATTATTGGCGACTGGAACTAGTGGGGTGACAGGGACAGGCAGGGAGTCGCGGGCCCTTTTCTAACGGCGCGCTGTTGTCATCCTTGGGCACTAAAACTCCACTTTTGTTCCTGAAGGGTCTGCAGATGGCCCTAATCCCCTCAAAATGCGGAGGGAAAACGTGTGTGTGTGTGTGTGAGGGAGCGTGTGTGTGGGTGCAGAGCGACAGAGACTGGGGGCACGCAGGCAGCCTCTGGCTTTCCCGCCAAAACTGACATTGTGATGGAAGACACTGGGGTGAGAATTACCCCACCTCACACACACACATTCAAACACACATTCTAATACACACACACACACACACACACACACACTGATACACACAAACGCCCCCTGCCTCATTCAGCTGCACACAGCTGCCCTCTAACTAACACAGGGGGTCCCTCTTAAACACACACACACACACACACACACACACACACACTATACTATGACACACATCACACTAAACACCCAGGTGTCTTGTCACTGTGTCTATAATTTGCCTCATCAACGGAGCACATGCACACATACGTACACACATACGTACATATTCTCATCAGCACCACATTAAACTCCTTGTGTCTCAAACTGTCTAGAGAATGAGGGGTAGTATGCCCAAGGCGTGGTGTTTTTGTGTATGTTTGTGTGTATGTTTGTGTGTGTGTGTGTGTGTGTGTGTGTGTGTGTGTGTGTGTCTGTTTTACTAAAGGCTAGACAAAGGTGTGGACTATATAGCACCCCCCGCTGTCAGTCCAAAGATAGATATAAGACTACTTGCAACATGAGTAGCTCCTGAAAACAAACAGACACACAGACACAGATACAGACACACATACACAGAGACACAGACAGACAGACACACACACACACACACACACACACACACACACACACACCATTCATCGGCTAACAAAGGCACACGAGGGGAAGAGGAGCAGGTCAAAGGTGCTGATGCTTGTGACCTGGCCTCCATCATCATGTCCTGTCTAAGGGGCGCCCCAGGTCACACACACCTGCACAAGCACATATACACACACCTCAGGGCACACACCTGCACAACACTGCATCATTTGTAAACACACACACACACACACACTCTATCAGATACAGAGACAAAGAGAGAGATAGAGAGAGAGAAAGAAAGAGAGAGAGCTGTGATCACTGTCAGACAGGGAAGGTTGAGACAGAGGAGCACTTTCTTCTTCACTGTAATAAATATACACACGTAATAGTAAGTCTTTCCCTAGTGTTACAACATATCACCCTAACTTTCAAACCACAGGTCTATAAAAAACTGGCTATTCTCTCAGGCAGCAAAATACAATTCCCACTGTAATAAAGCTGAGAGACTTTTTCATTTTAATTTAATTTAATTTTATTCATGTATATTATTTCCAGAAAGAAATAGTACTGTTGTACTGTTGTGTACAATACTGTAGAGTATTGTACGCTGATCTGAACATTATGTTCTTTCTATTTTCCATTTTTCTACTAGAGAGAGAGAGAGAGGGAATCCAGTAGCTTACATCCCCTTCTCCCTCACCATGTACATATTGTCATGGAGTCCAAAAGAAATTGGCTTTTATGTTTTTCCTTTTAGAGTCCACGACATTATGAGGGTCACTAACACCAACTACCTGTAAGATATGGCAAAAGCTTAGGTGATGTGTTAAACGCCTGTATATCAGATATGTAATAAATATATTTGGTACTGTATTCCATTTTTATTCATTCATTCGTTTGAAATGTGTCCCCACATTATGGGCCACTCTGTATATGTACATTATATTAGGTCTGCAAAAGTCCACGAGCGTACTCTCTAGTGCACAAATGTCTGTGCAGATATGGATTTGTGCATGCTAAAATCCCTTACTCTCACATACACATACTCTCTCACACACACACACACACACACACACACACACACACACACACACACACACACACACACACAACACACACACACCTGTTCCTGGCTGCAGCGTGACTCTGTGATTAGAATCTGGTTTGTGGTTTTTCGAGGCCCAAAAGTCTGCAGGGACGCAGCGCAACAGGACAAAAGACAGAAACTGCACGAAGTGAAAGAGTGCCACCTCTTCTCTCTCTCCCTCTCTTTCTCTTTCTCTGGCTCACTCAGACAGACAAGCATTACTCTGTAATCCTGTAAACAGCAAAGCGTGACCTGCACACCCTCCTTCCTCCTCCCTCTCTCCCTCGCTCCCTCTCTCGCTCACCCGCTCTCAGGTTACCTCTGGGGAGACTCGTATTCTTCTGCACTCATCTAATCAAAGGGGGAAAGAGCGCCTAGGGTGCAGACCGAAACTGACAATCACCTTTTGCTTTTTTCACCCTCCACTCCAAAACTTTCTCCATTTCTTTTCATTTTCGCTCACTTTTTTTTTTTTTTTTACAGAACACAGTTTCATATTTAATTGAAAGGTAGCCCTATACCTTTTCCACTTTTTTTGTTGTCAAAATTCAGTACATTTTTAATCATGTTTTTTTCCAGCTAATTCATTCAGTATTTTGGACTCAGACTAAGTGGGCAGTATCTTCCACCAGGCCATCAGACTGCACAACATTGACTACCACACTTGACACTGTGTCAACTCTCATTTACGCTTACACTCTTTATACTGTATGTTAAACTCTTTGAAAAGATTTTATACCAGTGCTGTTAAAGAGACTTGCATGCAGGCAAGTGTCAGTGTTTCACTCACATGTAGTGTACCTGTGGCCCAGTAATATGATGAGATGGTAAACATGACTTGGCTTGACAGGATGCAGGCTGCCTTCATAGGTGTCATATGTGTGTGTGTGTGTGTGTGCATGTGCATGTGTGTCTAAAAAGATGGTTGAAGACCTTAAGCTGTCCTTTCATTTTCATTTGCCCTTAGGTATTTTTCTCTCTTTCTCTCTCTTTCAAGCACACACATACACACTCACCCAAACACACAGAAACTCAGATACACAAGCACACACCCAGACACACACTCTCTCGGTGTCACACACACACACACACACACACACACACACACACACACACACACACACACACACACACACACACACACACACACACACACACACACACCGATTCTCCAGCACTTTCACAGCGGGAATGAGAATGGGAAATTGGGGTGACACCGTGAGGTTGGAGCCTGTTGTTCCGCTGAAGGACACAGGAGAACAGAGAAACTAGCCATGGAGAAAGAGAGAATGAGGGACACAGGGGAGCAATAGGAGGATTGGGTGCAAAAGAGAGAGAAAGTGAGATAGGTGGAAAAAGGTAGAGAGATACAGAGGCTGATATGGAGAGAGGAAAGAGGGAGAGAGAGGAGAGAGAGAGAGAGAGAGAGAGAGAGAGAGAGAGAGAGAGAGAGAGAGCATGTGCTGTGGAATTCTCTCCTAATTAAGAGCCGGATTAGGGGTACACTGTGGGAACAGGCTGAGTGTGGGAACGAAAGAGGGAGCCCTCTCTCCCTCCCTCCTTTACACTCTCACTTTCTCCCACTTCGCCTGCCTGTCGCTTTCTCCCTTTCGCTCTGTTTCTCTCTCTCTCTCTTGCAGCCCCCCACCCCAATCCCCCACCCCCCCCCAAAATTCTCTGCTGCCCCTTACCTCCTCCCATTTCCACTCTCTCACCCTAAATTCTCTTACCGCTGCACTGTCCCAAGCCTTCACCCCCTCCATACACACACACACACACACCCACACTCACACAGACATAGAATGGGAGACATTTTCACACCGCATTCCAAGTTTTTTGGGGGAGTACAATTCTGGGCTTAATTCAACCTCCTACGGCGCCTCGCTCCCCTTAGACATCTGGGAGACTTTCGCTCTTAAATCTTGTTTGCACCGACCATGTTTACACTGGTAGCCATACATTAGTGTGTGTACACGTACACACACACACACACACACACACACACACATACACACACACAGTGTCGACTTTATTTGGCCTTTGAAAAGTTTTGATGGCATTTTACAAAATTTACTTGTAGCTGACATGTAAGAAGAAAGCGAAATAGGAACACGTTCTTGGCACTTGGCACTGCATACACCAAACACATCTCATGAATTATACCAAAAGTTGGATGAAATCACAACTAATGATGATACTGTAACAGTAATCAAATTAAATGTCTGCGAGGCTGACAGTGGATTGTCTGACTTAGTGAGTCTTACTGGGGATTATTGAACCAGCTGGGAGATGGGCTCCAGATGCGTCATGGCTAAGGGAACATGACTTGATGGGTTTAGCATGAGTCAGAAGACCTCAGCGTTCACAAGCCAATAGCATTTCTGTGAGTCTACACAACTGTTTTAGTGACAGTGGTAGTAAGGCAGCTTGGGGAACAGACTTGTTCAGCCTCCACTCATACATACAAATCGTTAGCTTCATAGCATAATTGCCTAAGTCATTTTTTGGTCAAATTGAGATTTTTGCACAACTTTACTCCCCTACCACTTCTGCATCATCCTGTCTGTCTGCCTATGTCATTGGCCAATCACAACACTCATAAAAGTAAAAAAAACATAGCTGCCTAAGTCATTCATTTGACTTAGGCAGTTTTACCATTGGACTTAGGCAGTTTTTATACAATCAATTTGACTTAGGCAGATTATGCCTATGACTTAGGCAGTTTTTCTGAGAATATAAAATAAACATTACATCTTCTCAGCCATTTTGCATACATCAAAACTGCCTAAGTCACTTTTATTTGATAAAAAAATGATGTTCGGTTTTGTTATTTTTCCAAACTTTTTCCTCACATCTACATGAATGTTCTGTGAAAATATCAATAAAAAATATGCATGTGATTTTTAGAAAATGTGTTTTTTCTTGTTTTCCAAAAACACAAAAAAATGACTTAGGCAATTATGCTATCAAGCTAACGAAATGTTGCTATCTATGTATGGGAATGATAAAAGTTCTTCTGGTCATCTTTTCCAGTTACAAAATGCCAAAACATTCTTTGGAAAAGCATTTTGCAGACCTAAACATGTATGAAGGGCTTCAATTCAACAATTTTTAACAAGAAATTAATTAACATTACACATAATAGTCTTGTGAAAGAACAAGCTAAGATTCACTTATCCCTGAGTGTATGAACAATTGAAACAATTGAGAGATAAAAAATACTCAAAAATATGTAGAATAATTTTAATGAGAAATGCAATTCAAGAAAAGTATAATATAATATTAAGTTTGTGGGTACATTAAAAGAGACATGTTTTAAACCATTTTAAAATATCAAGGTACACTTAATACCTTCTGCAAGGTTGGTCCAACTATGTGCAGCATAACAACTAAATGATGCCTCCACCTGTTGGATTAGGACTTTGAGCTCTATAAGTCCATGGATATATGAGACCTGCTTGGTTTAAATTCTCTAAACATATCAAAGACGTATTCAGGACCTAAATATTGCCAAAAGTATTTGGATGCCTACCTCTACTCACACACTTTAAGAACTTTAATGACATACTGTTCTTAAATAGGCTTTTAATATGGAGTTGCCCTCCTCTTTGCACTTAAAACTGCTTTATGTCTTCTGGGAAAGGCTTTCCACAAGGTTTAGGAGTGTTTACGGGGAATATTTGACCATTTTTCCAGAAGAGCATTTGTGAGGTCAGCCACTGATGGTGGACATGATGACCTGACTCACAGTCTCCGCTCTCATTCATCCCAAGGGTGTTCTACTGAGTAAAGGTCAGACCTCTTTGCAGGACTGTCAAGTGTTCCACACCAAAGTGATTCATCCATGTCTTTATGGACCTTGTCTTGGGAACCCATGTGCAGCCATGGTGGATCAGCATAGGAGCCATGCAGTCTCACAAAGTTGGGAGCATGATTTTTTGTAAAAAGTTCTTGTATACTGATACATTTAGAATTTCTTTTACTGGAACTAAGGGGCCCAAGCCCAATGCCTACAAAACAACCCCACATCATAATCCCCCCTCCACCAAGCTTTAAACTTGGTACAATGCAGTCAGGCAAGTACCATTCTACTAGCAACTGCCCAACCCAGGCCTGTCCATCAGATTCCCAGGCAGAAAAGAGTGATTCATCACCCCAAAGAATATATCTTCACTGCTTCACTTTACTTCGTTCTGTACATGCTGTCTGGCACTGCTGTATTGAGAAGCTCTTTTCTTCCTGGAGGTGAAATTTAAAATGATTGGATCTGCCTTTACCCAGACGTTAACTCCTAATCATGATGTATGCAATGCGTCAGATTGTGAAGGAAGTTACATAGCTTTTGGGAAACTAACGAATTAACAACTAATGGAGCAAGCTGGTAGGTTAAACTTTTACAGAAGCCCGTGAAATGAAACTCCTGACTTGCTCCGACTTTAATTCCTCGATATTCCAAAGTGTTGCCACAACAGACTGAATGACCTTGCTTACTTCATTCTCCACTATCATTGCCGATCTACATCTACAGATAGACTACAAGTGAAATGTAACACACACAAAGACGTTATCGCTCACAAACACTCCCTCTGTTCACTGATTGGCCTAGTAAGGATTCTACCAGAGAAAGAGCTTCTCAATACAACAGTGCCAGACCCTATGTACAGAACGAAGTGAAGTACAATGGGCTGGTTTACCAAGCTAGTGCTTTACACCACTGCATCAAAAATGTTGCATTGCACTTAATGATGTAGGGGTTGATGTAGGCAGCTGCTCAGCCTTTCCACAATCTTCATAGTGATGGTATTCAATATTATTACAAAAAAGATTAAACTAGTTTTTGAGACACACCACATCAATGCTACTTTTATACAAGACCTAAACCAATTGAGGACTGCAAGTACACCCAATCCAGTATAGTCAAAGCTGACACTTTACCTAAACTTGTCTTGTTTAAGAGCATTTTAATGGCAACTGTATTGGCAGCTTAATAAAAAAGTAGGAAATGACTGATAACAATGGCAAACATTTACCAAACCTGCAGCTATTAGGCTGCATGTCAGGTCTCTGACTGAGTGGTATGATGGCCTCTTTGATGTTTTGCAGTTTTTTGGAAAAGCAAGCGTTCAGTGAAACGATGTTCTGTGGCTATCTGGATAGACATTACAGATGGCCTGTTGCATTGCATTTTTACTGACTTCCCAGTCCCAGTGTTAAGTTGAGCAGTCCTTGTAGGGGTAGTAAGAGCCTCTATGGTAGTTTGGGATTGACATATCAATACACTGGATTGGTTTACCCCCTTAGCCTGGTACACTCCATGACTTCCATCTATAATCAAAACCAGAATAGAAAACATGTCCTTGCATTACTCTCTTGCATCATTCCAAATGAGGTTGTTGGACACTGTTGTGTTTCAGCTTGTGAAGGTATTTGTTTTGGTTTCAAAGAGGTCTTATTGTTTTTCTCCTGTTCGTTCTGTAAGGCTGCCAAGTGCTTATCTTGAAGCATCAAGGTAGTTGGATGATGGAGAGAGGTAGTTGGTAGTTGTGTTCTAAAACTCTCCTATTTTGGTTTCTGTCCAACTACGTTCTGTACCATTTGTTCTGAAAAATGTATTGTGACTACAGAATATGTACATTTTTAAAATTCCATCCCAAATAAGCAACACGGTTTTCCTAAGCCACATTTTTAAACTGCACGAAGACTAATAAAACTTTGCAGCCCTATAGCACATGTAGGGCTCAAAAGGTTTCTAGAAACCTTGAGCATAAAGAGGTTCATTGCAAATGCTGTATATACAGACATGCACAACAACATGATACTCTTTTGCTTTAATAATATGTACAATTTAAGGCTCAAACAACAAAACATTTTTTAACTAAAACGCTATTTAATGGTGTTGATTTTATATGATGATGACAAATTATTAGTCCATGTATGCTGTTCTCTACTGTAGGAATGTTAGCGGTCATGACTATCACACAGAGCCTTGAACAGTGCAATTGTCATGATTTGACTGGTGCAGAAAAAGTGTTTTTAACAGTAGCAGAAACTTTGGGGTATCATAGATTCATCTAATTAATATTTACATTTTGAACATTTATGGCTTTAATTGGATAGGGCAAATGCAGAGAGAGACATGGTCAAACCGTGACATGACCACAGGCCGTATTTGAACCCGGATCCCCATAGGCACTTGCCTGTTTATGCCCAATCTAATTTTTTTTTAAAGCACATGAGAAACCCAATCTCCCAAAGCCCTGATGCCAGTTTAGTCAATGTTGTCCATCTTCACATAACGATCACAATGGCTGAATTGTTAACAGAGCTACAACACTGACTTATTAATCAATAAGGATTACGTTATCATGGGAAAACTAATTCACTAGTTGATTTCTTCATGTTGCTTTCCTTTGTCTTTTTGAGAACAGAATTCAGCTTATTATGTTGTCACATTGTACATTGTCATCCCTTGTGGTGTCCTGCTGTGTACAATACACTTTTCAACATGTAATAGCAACTGACACAGCCGTACTTGTTAGAGAGAAATATTAGGGTATCGAAACCTATTTGCTAGATTTGACCTAAACTGACAAAAATCAGTCACACACAGTGACATACTTTTAATTTTACGAAATGGGGTTTGTTTTAATTAATCTGTATCATACATCAAGCACCCAGTCTCCCAAGGCCTCCATATCAAGCCGGTCAGCAACTTATTCCACAACATTAAGCTCACATCAACTGCATTACCTGTAGAGCTTATGATTTATCCTTTTCCTTATGTATCATTTCCATGAAATATTAAATTATGTCAGTATATTGGAAAAGCAGTCTTGTCATCTGAATATAGTCACATATGTAAGACGGTCTAAAACTAATATTTTTTGTCGTGCTGCGAAACAGAAACTACTGTTCAAATATGGCAGATCTCTAAAGGTTCCCACTGCAACAAAGTCTTAATTCAAGTCTCTAGGCCTATAAATTATTCAGTGCATTATAAATTTATTATTCATGGTTGAATAGTTATGCTCTAGTAATGCTGAGTATTTCCCATTACAAAACACTTAAGCTCAACATGCAGCACATACCATAGACAATGACAAAATCGGAGATGAATATTCACTTACTGTGGCCTCTAAATCATTTGTAAGCACTCCAATATTTGAACTGGACCGTGGACTTACTGTAGTTTACATAGATCAGGCATGTGTTTCTGATCAATAATACATATGTAATAACCCCAAATGCCAAATCAAAAGCATTTTTTTTTAAATACAAAACATCAGAACTCTCTAAACCTACACTAACAGCCCACTGAGCACCATTAGTCAGTGGTTGGATGACATGCTGGACCTGTTGGGTTTACTTCCTAGGTGTTTTGTCTGGATGTAACCGAGAGCATTGTCATGTTATTCTCTCCCATGTCATGTGATGGTGTTGGCGGCATGCTACAGGGGTGCCTCTTGGCAGCAGGCGTGAGCACACTGGTCAGAGCAGAAAGGCAGACAAATGCAGCCAAAGCCAGAGAAGGTCCTCAAGGAGAATTTGTTGCCAAGTGCACATGACCTTAGACTGGGCTAGGGGAAGGGGTCACCTTTTATCATGGCAACGACCTGGAGCACAGGGCCAAGGCTCCACTTAAGAGCCTCTGGGACAAGCCTCTCGATGGGCTCGAGTGGCCCGGCTCTGTCTGGACTCGCGCCTTGGAGCAGAAGAACATCTGTGACCAGGCTTATGCCACTTCAGGCGCGTTCCAATGTGAAAAAAATCAAGAAAGAACCAAAGCACTCATTTGTAACAAAAACCTTTAAAATGTATTTTACTATTTTATGGGTAGTCTTACGAATGTCAAAAAGTTTGACAGGTTTTGGTGTCTAGTTTGTTTAGACTACTGTCCTTACACCAAAGACCACCATCTTGTTTTTTTTATCATCGGTTCTTACTAGTTTTGTAGCAATTGTTGTCTCCCCTACATTGCAATATAAGATGAACTGGAGCAGATCTGCTTGGATAAAAAATAAAAGTATAAACAGTGGAGATCCAGGAACAGTCATAGCTGTTTATTAGCAAGTTAAAGCAAGTTATTAAATGTGTATTTTTATTATTTCAAAGATGCAATTTGCTTTCTTAAAATTAGAACTTTGCGTTTCTGCAAAATCACAAAATAGTTTGTATTTAGTATCATGTTTGTTATTGGCTGCTGTATCTACCTATGTGGCTGAACATGCATTTATTGCATTGTAAATTTAGTGCCAGGCAACAAATTGAGCAAAAACTCAAGGAGAGTAATGCATTCACTTCTTGAACTCTTCACACTACACACTACACACTGCACACACACACACACACACACACACACACACACACACACACAGTCCCAAACTCTCCATTGTTACATCTTCCTTCTGTCTATTTCACTGTTCCCACAAATCCCCCCCGCCCCGGCACCCGCTCACAAGGTTTGTCCATTCCAATTACACTCAGCAGTGTACACACACACACACACACACACACACACACACACACACACAGAGGCACAGACACACACACACATACAGCTCACGTTCATTACGCCCATATCAGTCAAGCATTAGCGCATGAAACAAAAGGCCAATTCTGAGGATCCCACGTCCTAGCAGTGTGTGTTTGTGTGAGTGTGTGTTTCTGTGAGTGTGTGTGTGTATTTGTGAGTGCATGCACGGTGGGTTTCCTTTCCTATTCCAGTTCCCACCCAGGAAAATCTCATTCATGCTGCAGTTTTCCCACTCGCTCAGTCACTGAATTCTGGCACTCTGCATCCTTGTGTTTCCGGGGGCAACCAAAGGGAATATTCTGGGATGCACGTGGATGCCACTACACTTCAATTAGCATCTAGGGCAGTACAGTTTGGGTTTTACTCATACAAAGAAATACAAACACTAATTATGGTACGGTAAGGTAATTAAGGTAAGTCATGATTCCGTTTCATATAAACCTAATGCATAAGCTCCATACAGTTTTACTGTCAATGACATTTAATTTAGATTTAATTTACATTATACTATAGTATTTATGAGTTATAACTTAAAAAAACAATGTCATTTGAAAGGGGGAACAAACTAAACATCTTGCTGTAAGCACATTTGAGGGAAAGTACAACAATGTGCTTAAATGTCAATTTGTGCAGACTAATCTTTAGGGTTTTGTGATATACCATAGTGTAGTTATGCATCATAAAAAGAATGTCATGATGTTTAGTGGAGTAGGAAGCCACATTGTGTCACATAACAGGGAATGTGTATCCTCTCAGTTCTGGTTTAATGTGTGTCTTTTGAGGGCATTCCCAGCACAGGGCAGCCAGGTCAGAGTGCCCCAGTAGTCCTGTGCTCAGCTGGACATCACGCACACGCCCACTCACACTAACACTCACCACAGCACACTCACACTCACGCCCACACACTTTCCCAGGGGCAGAGGAGCACATAGCTGACTAAACCCTACTTCCCATGCCCCTTCTCTCCTGGCAAACACACACACACACACACACACACACACACACACACACACACACACACACACACACACACACACACACACACACTCATCAGGGAAAGGACTGAGGAGGGGCTGCTAAGGGTGATGTCTGTGAGTGTCTGTGTGTGTTTATAATGTTTGTGAGTGTCTCAGGGTGAGTGGGACCATGAGACATTCAAATCACACCCCCCCCCCCCCAACTATTTAGTCACACAGCTGTTGGCTGCTGGCATCGGCCCTGACAGCACAGGCATATTATGGGGCGTTTCAGGGAGCTTGGGATAGCCATGGCCGTCTGGTCCACACAGTAAACTTCTTTATGGCCTGCAATCACTTCACCATGGGACACATAAGAAAGACCCTACCACAACCCGAACTTCTGAATCTGTGTGTGTGTGGGTGTGTGTGTGTGATTATGGGGATGGTTGCCCGGTTGTGAAAGCGCAATATCATATATGTGTGAACACTGCCAGTTTTTGTTTTTGTTTAAATGTTTGTGAGTAAAAGGTGCATGTCTGTGAGGAGAGCAGTATGTGTGTAAGGGTGAGTGTGTGAGCGTGTCATGCATGATGACATTATTCTCACCCGTATGATAATGCATTGTCGGGAGGCTTTTTTTCTCCTCAGCTCGTGAAATTGACATAAGCTTTACAAACATTCCACAAATAGTTTCTCAAGGCTCTCTCTCACCCATCTCCATACTCACACTGAGTGCACCCTAGTGGCAAGATAGGGTAATACACACACTTGCAATTCCTTAACCTGTTTTTTTTACACCCCCTTTTATGGTAAATCAGTCCTACAGGAGGCCAACCAATCTGGGGTTTTTAATGCTGCGCTGAAGCCATCTCTTTGAGTCCTGCTCAGAGAAAGCAGTTCCCATGAAAAGTGTGTAATGGCATTTGACCGCCATTACAAGCTTGTCATTAGCAAGCCATGGGACGCTGCTGCGCGGAGCGGGCAGGCTGCAATTAAAGGTCTTACTGACATCCCATCATACGCTCATGCTGGCTGCGCTTGGTTGCTTGGTTGGATCAGCCACTGATCTGCACTTTTCTTGTGATAATTTACCATGAACCTCAATACAAACTGCATAAGGCTAAAGAAAACATACATCTTTTTGTATGTTTTTTTTTTTCCATGTCACAGACATTGTTTAATTGAATGATTGCATTTAATCGCACTGATTCATTTCAAAAGTAAAGCCCAGTACCACTTAATTTGGATAGCCCCCATTAGACATTGGGCATTACATATTACAGCTTTGTTAAAGTTTAGTTTAATTTTGCTTATCGTTTAACCTAACCTTAACAAGACAGAGTTTCAACAGAAGGTTTATTAATAGTTCCAGATCTGTACACAGTCTATAGAACCATCTTAATAGTGTGACTGAATTCCACACTGTGAAGGATTCCTTTTTTATGTATGGATTGCATTAAAGGTTCTTAACAGGTGCTGTTGCTACTTATTGGTATTACGCATTTGCTGGAAGTTTTTAAAGGTTTTCTAAAGGTTTTTAAAAGTTATGTAACCCTGAGACAGTCATGTGGGGGCTCACAGCGGTCTTTACTGCCTCTATAGAAAATGTCTTGCTGAGAAAAGGGGGCGTGACTTAGATCTCATAGCTGGTGTTTTTGAATGAACGGCGGAGGAGGCGTGTCCTAGTAGGAAGCTCTGCACTGCTGGACCGCACAGCTCCCAATCCCAGGAGACCTCTCAGACGAGTGATCTCCTGCTTATACCTAACACAACACACACACACACACACACACACACACACACACACACACACACACACACACACACACACGTTCATGCAATTAATATTTAATATTACAAGACTGACTTAACAATTACAATATGACATTGATTCTTATAAAATGGCCAGAGTTATATTTACAATTGTATGATGACAGTCAATAATAATATATGCATGTCAACAAACATATTGGAAATAGATGTTTTAGTGACTGATCTAGATAAATTAACTCAGAGTGAGTTGTAAACCTCCTAAAGAGGGATTAATCTGGCTTCTCCTAGTAAAACAAAGCCACAGTTATTTACACACTACTTATTTACTACTGAACTCAGAACTAAAATACTACTGTGACCAAAACTGCTAGTGAACACCCCCTAGAAATATTGGTGTGTACCTTCCCAAGTGGTTGTCAACATACTCATGGAGCTCTGCGACCTGTTCCTCAGCAACAGTAGCCTGTGTGAGCAGTTGAGCCCGCTCCCTCTCCCAGCTCTCCTGCAGGATTGTTTTTTAAGACAGTCTCTTTATATGGCCCATGTCACCTTGGCTACCTGTGTACGATCATGTTACTCTGTCCTAGTTACCTGAGCAGTGCTGGTGATCTCATGTAATTGGTTTCTGATATCAGTCCAGGCAGCATTGTTCAGCTGAGCCCTGAAGAACACATAGACGGTTACATTAGCTTTGGAAGAGCACTCAGTCATGGGTTAAACCAAAGGTGGATAAGCGAAACCCAGATATTATAACCTGATAAATGACAAAGAATTGCAGTTCAACCATAGTGTGTGTACTGTATGTTGTATGTGGTTAAAAACAAACTTACTGCTGAGAAAGATTAGAGGAGTGCAACACCTATAAAAGGAAAAAAAAAAGTTTTAGTAATTTATTTCATCTAAGCAGTATCTCTCACTCAGATATAGAGATTCTCTGAATAAACCCAAAGGACTTCCTTGCATGCACACATGCACATGCACATGCACACACAGACACACATGCACACACACACACACACACACACACACACACACACACACACACACACACACACACACACACACACACACACACACACACACACACACACACACACACACACACACACACACACACACACACACACACACCTGTTCCTGTGTCTGTTTGAGTTGGCTCTCCAGCCGGGCTTTGTCCATGCGTAGGTT
>CM059287.1:23656505-23676505 GCA_030347295.1 Setipinna tenuifilis | reverse complement strand
CACACACACACACAGGGCTCTGCTCAGGGCTATCAGCAGGCTGGCACTGTCAGTAGAAATCACAAATAAACATGTTACAAAATAAGTCACAGATACAGCTCTGTCTCAGAGCCTTGTCAGCCATTATGAACACATTCTTATACAATGTGTGAGAATTCTACATACAGAGCTAAGCAGAAGACAATGTTGAAATAAAAAATGTGAAATGAAGACAAAAATGAATGGATACATTGACTGCACAAAAGTGGTGTGAGGTTACACCTCAGAGTAGTGCAGAGAGCAAATCTTATTCATATGATTCATTTAATGAGTGTATGGCCAAAAGAGGAGCTAAACAGAAGGCAATATCTGTGTGTCAGTCTGGCAGATTTTCATCCTCTTCCTCCACCACCTCTTCCTCTTCCCCGCCACTGTCATGGCGTGTGGAGTTTGTGAGGTGCTGCGAGTGGGAGTCCCTGTTGTCTCCACGAGCGAACTGGAGCCCTGTGGCATTCTGGAGGGCCGCGAGGCTCTGCTGGCTGACATACAGTCCTATATTCACAGACGGCATGGTGCGCCGCAACTCCTCCAACCTGGAGACGGCCTACACACACACACACACACACACACACACACACACACACACACAGAGTTTCATACATGCACCACCTGCTAGCCTCCCCCAGTCTAACACGGCTAAACAAGACAAAGTCCAGTGCAATGAATACAGTATGGCATGTTTAAAGACATGAAAGAAATGTTGGTTTGGAGAGCGACTCTGACGAAACTTACAAACATTAAACGGTTTTATTCGGTGTGCAGTGGTCAATATGGATTTTCTACTTATAGCATGTGATGGATCTATTAACAACCATTCTCAACAGCAGAGAGCATTGTACCCATTTAGGGGCACTGTACCTCTTTAACTCTTGATAGTGATATCTTACAGTCTTAATGTAACATTATACAATCTGCTACAAATCCTAAGAAAGTATGGCAGACTTTTAAGGTTATTACTGGCGAGAGTGAAATGAAAAAGAACTCAAACATACAGATATCCCTTGGAGGTACTCTCATTTCAGACTCGGAAAAGATTGCAAGTGCAATTAATAATTATTTCTTTTTTTTTTGTCAAGGAACTGGCAACTAATTTTACCCCTCCCCTTGCTCGGTCATCTCTCCTTTCCTCAACATCGGATCAGTTCTCATTCTCTGAGATCTCCCAAAGCCAGGTGATAAAACTACTACATTCACTAAAAACTCACAGGCTTGTAATATTCATGGTCTAAGTACAAACTTTTTGAAGAACTATGCTGAAGATTTAGGACCTCTTTTTCAGCATGTAATTAACCTCTGCATAAGCTCTCCATCTTCCCTTCTGACTGGAAAGCACCAATTGCTCCTATTTTTAAATCTGACGACCCAACTGTTCTCTCAAATTATAGGCCAATAGCAACACTCCGTGCTATGTACAAGATGCTTGAAAAAGCCCTATACAACCAGCTAAGTTCCTAACTATAAGCAGGCAACTGGCTTAGTGATAGTGGAGCATTTAGCAGGAAATCCATGTTGACCATGTCGGCATTAATGTCGGCATTATTACTCTTCACTGGACAAATACATGACTCTCTTAACAAAGGTCACATTACAGGTGCTATTTTTATTGATTTTAACAAAGCTTTTGATGCTGTGAACCATGAAATTCTGCTAAATAATCTTGCCTCCTTTAATTTGCCCATAGCTGTAATAAAAATGTTTTACTCCTACCTAAAAAACAGGTCACAAGCTGTTAATATTAACTGTGTAACATCTCAACCTTCAGCTTGCAATATGGGTGTGCCACAAAGTAGTATTCTTGGACCACTTCTTTTTCTTTTATATATTAATGTTTTACCCCAAGTATGTAACTACTGTACTGTTTTTCTTTGAGTCAAGTCTTAAAGTTCTAAATACCAAATTATCATCCGACCTTCAGTTCTTACATAACTGGTTGGGGGGGGGGCATTTAACTATTAATGTAAAATGAAAAACTGAATGCATGTCATTTTACACCTTTACACCTCACACCTTTCATGTCATCATATCTCCAAACTAATAAGCTTAATCAGAAATTATATGTCTATAATAAGAGAAGGCCATATTTGTCATTTTCTGTTTCTGAAACCTACTTACATGCAATTGTGTTTTCTACAATTTCTTATGGTCTTCCAATATGGTCTCGTTACTACTAAGAAATTACTGCACCAATTGCACGTCTTTACTACTGTGCACTCAAGATTCACAGTGATCTACCAAAGTGGTCTTACCACTGCACTGCACTTACGCACACTAATGCCCTGACCTTTCAAAACATCATGAACAGTCATACCATAACTTTTTATTTTGAGATACTAAATAGCACATCACCAACAGTCACTGCAGTTCTCCCAATACACATTGCGAGAAGTGCGTTTTACCAGATCAATTTCACAACCACTTATACCAGTCTCTGCATTTAGAAATAGCTACGGTGAGAGGTTCTTTTTTCATACCTTCACCAAAGCCTGATAAGAGATCCCTCTCCATAGCATCAGAGCATCACATTCTATCACAGCCTTCAAAAAGGCATACAGATCACACCTTACTATCAATTATACCTGTTGTCATTGATTGTTACATGTATCTATGTTTGTGTAACCTATGTAATGTCTATTGCTGTCTAAGTTATCTGTATCTGGTTTACGGTAATGTTCTGTGTAAATTTTTTTGCTTTTGTTTTTTGCTTTCTTTTTATGTTTTAGGGTTAGAACAGGAACCTGCTGTAAACCAGTTTTTAAACAGAGTCAGACCCGCCTTAACTGTAACTACACATTTACTTTTAATACTTTCCTGTATAATGTATATAATGTATGGACATTAAAATATAGCTGTTTAAGAGTTTGTCTTAAAATCTTGTCTTAAAAGAGGTACAATGCTTTCTGTTTTTCAGAATAGGACTACACATACTGATTTATTAATTTGCGCGCGCACACACACACACACCCACCTGTTGGTAGTTGCCCTGTTGGCAGTGATACTCCACCAGGAAGCCATAGACATCACCAACTCGGACCGCAGGATCCAGATCCGACTCCTGCAGTAAGGTCTCACACACATGCACCGCCTGAACAGGATCATCCTCATACAGCCTGCCGCACAGACATAAACTATTCAGCTATGGGAGACCAAAACACAGCAGTATACATGTCCCTGGCTGAAGTATCTGAAACTCTAACTAAGAGAACATATTATAACATACAGTTTGGCCAAAATTATGTATACATTCCTAAACGCCTAAACATGTATATGTTTTTGTTTAAACAGCTTTAAAATTCGTTAATATCCACAATTTCATTTCCACTTTAGACAGTCGTCTGTATCAAATCATTTTTGGCTATACTGTACTTCATAAATGTCCTCTGGTTCAAAATCTGATAAGGGGCAATCATAACCACACATCTTAACAAGACTGCCCTCTAGTGGAGGTGAGCCATGGTGGTTTGAAATGGACAGGTTTAAGATGTCTCAGAAGCAGACAGAGGGCGTATTTTACCTGCGTGCTTGGATGAACTTCTTCACCAGGGAGATTCGGTGCGTAAGCTCAGCCACTCTACTGTCCTGGTCATCCGTGTTTCGACCTTTTGCTTTTGACAGACACTTGTAGGCCTCTGTTAATGCTCCTAATGCTTTCTCGTAGTTCTGGTAGTCATCAATCTCCACCTATTAACGAAAAATTACACAAACAAAACAAAAAAAACAGAACAGAATTTGGTTTCCAAATACAACCACTCAGTCATGAACTTGTTGTTGACACTTGTTTGTTCACCTGTGCACAGGCCTCATAGAAACCAGCCAGCAGGTCAAGGGCTCTGCCTTTGGTGTAAAAGCCAATTATGTTCTTCATGATTTCTGGATCTTTCTGCCAGTCCAGAGATTGCAGGTAGTTTGCAGCCATGATGTAGATCTCCTTCTGACGAGACACTCCAGCAAAGAACATGATCTTCTCCGTGTCACCGGACTTCAACAGAGCACGCATCGCCTGCAGACAGATTAACAGTTGTTTTGCCCCAGTGCAGAACTCATACGATCACACAATCTGTAGAGTTGATACTTTGATTAAAACAAAGCATGAAGGAGTAAAGGCGAAGAAAATATAGCACTTGCATAACACAGTCCTAGTATGTATGCCAACATTCATGAAAACTAATGGACTTCTGTGCACATTTGTGTTTGCTTCAAATGTGGAGATTCCGTCTTAATTCCCGTAATAACTGTTCCATGTATTTTATTAAACCATTTTCTGAGCCAGCTGATCCTAATGAGCATACCACTCATCAGACAAGTAGATCAGCTTATTAGTGAAATCCTCTGCAGACGGAAATAGCGTTTTCACCTTTACTTTATTGCCAGCCTGAGTGTACTTCTTGGTTGCTAGGTGATAGTTGCCCTGGCGCATGCAGCAGTCAGCTATTCGCTCGAGCAGCTCTTTGCGCTCCTCTTCCGAGAGGTGGGAGGAGCCTCGCGTCACTGTCATTCTCTCGGCCAGCTCCTCCGTCACCGTCAGGCTCTGGTCCAGACACAGCTGCAGGGCCTCATGGTACTAAACACACATAATAACCCGGCCAGTGTGAAAGAGGCCTGCCCCACAGGGGCACACCATGCCAACCCCAATAACAACACTACTGTACAACAGAATAGAAAAAAAAACACAATATAATATAAATAATATATATTATATATATTATATGCAGATAGAATATGCTGACACTGCAGTGTAGACTAGATTAGCTTAGAATAGAATATATTACTGATATAGATAGAATAAAACAAAACAGAAAATGCTACTGAACACTATTTATATTTTTATGCATCCACCCATGGGAACATAAGCTGTGGTTCACACATACAGGTAAATAAACACAAACACAGAGGCAAACACGCTAACCTTTTTAGCAGCCACCAGCAGCTCTACAGCCTTTTGGTACTGTGAGTGTTTAATGAAGAAATCTGAGCAGCGGGCCAGCAGGGCGGGGTCACTGTTCTCATTCAGGTCCTCTGCGATCAGCTGCAAAGCGCCAAACTGCTCAGTGGAGAAGGCCAACTCCAGAGCCTTAGAGACATGGCCAGCCTGGGAGAAAGTAAATAATGAGGAGCCACAACTGACAAGCAACTGGTAAGTTCCTGTCACTGTAACCAAGTTAACTGCAGTTTAGTTATTCTACAAAGAAATCCTCACTTGGAAACACTTGAAATGGTCAACAATCTTTGTGACAACGAGATGGGCAATCTGGATTTCAAAGCTACTCTATCCAGTACCATATATTCCAAAACACCTGGTTATACCTGTGCTGTAACTACAGGTGATTTGAATGATTTACTTCTCTAACTGGCTAAAGAGTTGAGGTATTTAGAATCAGCTGATGTAGTGAGTTGCTAAAACAAATATGTCTTCTGAACCTGGGTTGCCCATCACTAGTAAACACAGTTGTGAGTGTGAGTGTTTACTAACCTTGTGGTACAGCATGACTGCCCGGTCCATGTGCATGTTCTTCTCCTCGTAGTAGCAGGCGGCCTCCATCATGTCCTCAGGGTTGCTCAGCAGGGCCAGGTTGAGCAGCTGTTCATCAAGGTTGTTCTCCTTGCATAAGCGAATGGCATTGTTGTATGCCTGAGCTCGTGTGTAGAAGTGCACTGATTGGCCAATGTCCTCCTGGCCCTCGTACTGTCGGGCCAGGTGATAGGAGGCTGCTCTGTTTCCCGTCTCATTGGCTATCTCACTTGCCTTTCAGAAAAAAAAAAACACCATTGAGTTATGGTGGAACTCAATAATAGCAGTGGAGATCCTGACTTCAGAAAGTAAGAAACCTGCCACATATATGATCAAACCATTTTCTGAACTATCTGATTCTAATGCACCAAGAAATCATCAGATAAGGCAGATCAGCTGATTAGTGAACTCACCTGTGTTTAGTGCACAGGCAGAAGAATATATGGCAGTATATGGAGTTTTTACTTTCTGAAGCCAGGATTTCAACCTCCTGCTGAAGAAAGCGTCACTTAATAGTTACTTTAGTAATGCAAAGGTTACTAAATCATGCGATTTTTAAAATATATTTTTTGTTTTGAAATGTGACCACAAGAGTCTTGTTTTTGCCTAATAGAGTTGTGCCATCCTACAGGCCATATTGCACTACTATCTGCATATGAGATTCTGATAATACATTGGCTGTCACATGTGCTACCTTCTGGATGTTACCCAGGTAACAGTGGACTCGCACGAGAGACAGGTAGTCCTGGGCGTGCTCGTAGTAACGCAGAGCAGACTCCATGTCCGACTGGCTCTCCAGGTACTGGGCCCACCACTTGTACAAATTCCTGCCCAATCACACGAGAGAGTCATGCATAATTTTGTCACGTCAATTAGCCGTTGGAAACAATCCAGGAAGACAACAATCAGAGGGCGGCACTCACTTGTCTTTCATCTTGTTGATGTAGATCTCCAAGGCTAGGGAGTCTTCGATCAGCATTCTGGGAACCTCTACCCGGTGGGTGTCGGACTTCTCATAACTAACTCACAGATGGACAGGGAACACAACAGGGGGAGGAAAGAAAGCTGTGACACATGAGGAAAGAGTGATGGGGTCACTATTAAAAGAAGCAGCAGCGCTAAAAAAAGGGTTTTGTCAGGAAGTCCTGTCGATGGGAGGATCTGATGATGTCACAAACATACACTCACGTACAATCAAACAAAGGTAGAGAACGGCAGAGCTCTTTTTGTACTGCCTGCATACACACACACACACACACACACACACACACACACACACAGGAAAAGGAAGAATGACTGTGCTGTTGATTATATAATTTGGAATGGCCAGAGTTAAGGTTTCAGTTCCTGGCTATCTACAATTACCAAAAATGACCTGATTCTGTTACTAGAGAATTTGACACAAGATATGCCATAATTAGGTCAATCACAATCAAGTGGGAGGAAAAGTTGTAATGGGATCATCACAGCTCCTAACACCAAACCTGTGCAACTGGCTATGCTACTTGAGACGATTTCAGTCCCTTAAGTGAATTTTTAAAAGCAGGTTGGGTACCCAGTGGATGTTCTCGGAAACCCAGCCAAAATATGTGACATGTACACTGGAATTTGTGCTCAAACCCTAATTTTCATCATATTCATTTTTGGGGTGATAAACATGGGTCAAGAATCTAAATTACATAGTCTTTACCAATTATATGTCCCATTGTAAAACAATTAAAGTGAGGAAGATGGCTTAAATTCTAATAAGGGTCTTCCAGGCAAGTAAAATAAATGGTTTGTGTGGAATACAGTTACTTCCCCTCTTCTGTGTCTGTGTATTTTAACCACAGGCAGATATCCTGGCTTCAGAAAGTAAAAGCCCTGCCATTCATTCCTTCTGTCTCTGCACGTAACACATGTGATTTGACTAATTAGCTGATCTACCTGGTCGATCAATTGTGCTTATTAGAATCAGCTGGTTCAGTGGATGGTTGGAACAAATATGTGGTAGAGCTTTTACATTCTTAAACTAGGTGACCCACCTCTGATGTCTATCCATACTATTTACAAACACCAAAGCTATGTAATAGACCAAAAAATGAAAGGTCCACTGTAAAGGGCATCAGGCAGCCATAAGGAAGACCGTTCTGTTGCGATGAAGCCTTGGGTGGGACGGTGAGAGGATGGAGGGGACTCACTAGGAGAGGGCAGTGGTGGTGTCTCCCATGGCCTCCAGGTACTTGGCGTAGCTGTAGTAGGTGGTGCGCAGGTGCACACGGTCGTGGCTCTCGGCCATGTCTATGGCGCGCTGCCACTGCCCGCACGCCTGATAGAACTTATTCAGCAGGTCGTAGCGCCCACACGCGCGATACAGCCGCTCCGCCTCCTCCTGAGGAATCAGGTGCCAGACACACACAGGAACACAGAGTAACAGACTTTTTTTATACTTGTTCTTATTATTTGTATTATTAAAAACAAATAATAAAATATTACTATTAATCAAGTCACAGTAAAGCAACTTTTTTTGTCTTAATTTCTATAAGATGTCTTAATGAACTTTATGTCTTAATTTCTATGCAAGTCTGTGTTCACATTCCAAGTTCTTATGCATTCATCAGTGTTTTTGATTAAGTTTACACCAGATCACACACACTCCTGTAATTGACATTGACTCATGAACAGAGACTAAGATTTTTGGATACATATCACTCCAATGTGTTTGTGTGTGTGTGTGTGTGTGTGTGTGTGTGTGTGTGTGTGTGTGCGTGTATCTGTGTGTGTGTGTGTGTGTGTGTGTGTGTGTGTGTGTGTGTGTGTGTGTGTGTGTGTGTGTGTGTGTGTATGCACAGGTATCCATCTCACCAGCATGCCCAGCTGTGTGGCGAGCATGGCAACTCGGGCCTCCAGCTCAGGCTCCTTCTCTGCCTCTCGGAGAGCGTGTGCCGCTCTGGCATTGCCCATGTTGCCTAGGCAGACCCGTGCCACGTCCAGACGCCTGCTCTTCACACACATCCGCGCCATGCTCTCCCAAACCGCTTCACTGGGGTCAAGGGTCAGGGAGGATAAGGGCACAAACACAATATCTAAACATTACCATGAGTGCTACAAAAATACAAGAACTTCATATTTCCATGATATGTATTTGTACATATATGACAAGGCTTCTGGATTAAACATATGATCAGGCACAATAACAAAACATGCAAACAAAGGTAAAAGAGGACTATAAACATGATTAGGTAGCAGTTTGAAAAATATTATGTTTAAAGGGGGGTCAGACATAAAAAAACTCCTTTAAGATATGCTGTTCACTCCTTTGATGGCTGCTTGAAAGGTCAAGAGAGAAACACTTTTTACAGAATTGATGTAGACTCTTAGCTAATGGGAAAACTCTGTCTACAGAGCTCTGAGCTTTAGGAATCCTGTCCCACTACTTCTTTCTTTCTTTCTTTCTTTCTTGTTTTCTTTCTTTCTTTCTCTCTCGTACATTCCATCCCTCTCATCTCACTCCCTCCTCCACTCCGAATTCCACACCCATCTGTTCCTTATTTGAGTGTGCCGCTGCCCCCACCCCCCTAGACACATATGGGCCTTGTTTATTAAAGTTAGGCAACAGGAAATTCCCTGAATCTTTGGGGGCCCTGGACCGAGCCGAAACCAGAGCGATTCACCTCAGTGGCCGCGGGAAGGACAGAAAAAGAAAGAGGGGGAGAAAGAGAGATAAAAAAGGGAGTGAATGTTGGAGGGGGAGGACAAGGACGAGAGAGGGACCTGAGGAGTGGGAGAAAGGGACAAAAAAGGAGTGAAGAAAAAGTGCTTGGGGAGAAGGAGGAGGGGCTGGGTTCTGCCGCCCTCTACCCCTTTTCCTCAGGAAACGCATCCTGTTGCTGTTTGACTGCAGGAGCACTGCGTTTGTCACAGACAGAGAGAGAGAGAGAGAGAGAGAGAGACAGAGACTGAGAGAGAGAGAGAGAGACAGAGAGAGAGACAAGGAGAGAGCAGAGAGTAGGAAGGAAAGAGAGAGAGGGTGAGCAAGAGTGAGAGAGGAGGGAGGGAGGGAGAGCAAGTGAGCAGAGGGACTGAACGCTCACACGCTCCCCCACTGTCTCGGCTTTCACCTTCAAGACCTCTCGATCTTGCTCCGCAGCCTCTCAACTCTGCTGGCGACCAGAGCCACTCAAGACCCTCTTACTGGAATTCAACCAATCTGGGACAGGGCAGACAAGGCGGTCTCCACATCTCAACTCTAGCTCCATGCATGCCTGTGCAACGGAGGGAAAACTCAGATCCCACTGAGACTAAAAGCAGTTAGAACAAGTTTTAGCCACTTTTTCCCTGCTGAGAGAGGGAAGAGAAGAGGAGAAGAAAAGAAAAAAAAAAACAGAGGAGAGGAGGGAGAAACGAGGGACAAGGGGGGAAGAGTGGGATCCTGCCTCCAGTATCAAGCAGTTGCAAAGTTTGAGGAGCAGAAGAGACAGAGTTGGAGTCAGTGCCAAAAAAAATGCCAAGACAGATACACTAGAAGGGACAAGGGATTAAAAGAAAACAGAAATCCACTGGGATACGAGAGAGAGCGTGCCAGAGGAGTTGGAAGAGGAACGGTGTCATGGACCAGGTGGTCTACAGGAAGCCCCCTCGAGTTCGTGCATCAGAGGAAGAAGGATAAAGACCCCTAGTGTGGCACACAACACCCCCCGAACCCTCCCACCCCAAAGGACAAGGATGAGCGGAGATGTTCTCTAGCTAGCACCACTGGACTGCATCATCCGATCACCTCAACTCTTCTGTGTGTGTGTGTGTGCGTGTGTTGTGTGTCTGTGTCCAGGTGTCTGTAAGAAAGGGGGAAAGCTAGTGCGTGAGACGCACATCCCCAGGGGGGACAGGGGGAGCGTGGTGGTGGTGGTGGGGGAGCAAGCTAGAGCGGCTGGCTGCATGGCGATCCAGCGGCTGGTGCAGGCTGCGGCGGCCGTGGCCCTGCTCTCACTGGTGCTTAACAACACGGCGGCCTGGACCTCCAGCTGGGTCCTGCAGACGCTGGACGGTGGGCGGCGCCGCAGCGTGGGGCTCTGGAGGATGTGCCCACTGGATGGGGGGCGGACGGACGAGGCCGGGGGCTCTGACATGGGCACCCGCGGGCTATGCCAGGGACTCAGCTGGGGCTCGGATTACGCCGGCTACCAGGAGTCGCGGAGCACTGTCAAACGTAAGTGTGCGGAGGACTGTGTGCACACACACACACCTGACTGTCCATGTGCAGAAGTACACATGACAAGAGCATAGAAAATAATATATGTGCTAATGAATGAATTCTCTTATCAAAGGTGTACCAACAAAATGATAAAAGATAAAAGTTTTTTTTTTTTTTTTTACTATTTCGGAGCTGAAATTTATTCAAAGTGTAACTGGAGAAAAACTGGTAGGAATGCAAACATCACAGCCTAGGTTGCACTGAACTCTCTCTGCACGTCAGACTGGCCTTTTGTTGGGCTGCTGGGCAGCAGTGTGCTCCACCGGCTTTCATGTGCTTGCCAAGGCCTCTGTGTGAGTGGGTCGTGACCCAGCAGCCATGAATGAAAATGAATGGCATTTAAATGGATTCCTCGTTTCCCTGCTTCATTCACCGATTATATCAACACAGGTATGGGCCAGTGGAAGTTCCGGGTTTACAAAACCAACATTTGTTGAAATAGCAACTTCAGGGAAAAAAAGCATTAAAAGCAATCAGAAAGTTGGTGCGTTGTGAAAAATACTAAGGGCAAGAGGCACACTAGCTGTTCATGTAAACATACAGAATATGTGCATATATGTGTATGGCAGAGGCCCTGGTGTTGAGTCTGCATTATTTGCAATTTGAGAGTCAGGGTCTGCAATACCTATCTGGGGAGGCCTATATAAGCTAGGTGTAAAAAGGGGTTAGGGATAAGTTATTGCAGTAGATGATCATCAATTTCATTAATTCAGTAAGGAGTACATTAATTTATTTAAGCAACAAGCAAATATAAACCTGACACTCTTGTGGCATACTGTACATGAGATATGGTGTGTGGATAGTCCAAAATGGGATCATGGGTAGCAGGATACTATGAACTCTGGGAAACAGGAAGGATCATCCACACAGGATTCTCACCACAGCTGACACCACAGCTGCACGCAATTACAGAAACAGCAGAAGAATATTCTCCCCCTCCCTGTGTGTGTGTGTGTGTGTGTGTTTCTTGAGGTCTCTGGTGTAGTATTTCTCTATCTGTAAATTTCAGACTTTCAGACTTAATGTGTTCCATCTAGATATCTTTTTGGTATGGGATATTTTTTGAGCAATTTTACAATAGCCAGCACATAACAGATATGTGTGTTTGTGTGTGTGTCTGCGCATGTCTATTTAATGTTTGTGTGTTGCTGTTGGTCTCATTCAGTGTTTTTTCCACTCTCTTCCCCCAGTGCAGTTTGACATGATGCGTGCCTGCAATCTCCTGGCAACTGTGGCCCTGACGGCGGGTCAGCTGATCTACCTGCTGGGGCTGCTGGAGCTAAAGTTCATTACCCAGGATTCTCAGTGGTGGGAGGAGGCCATTGCAGCCCTGTTCCAGCTAGCCAGTGAGTATGCCTGAACTCAACATATCTATCCTCCACATTTACACCACTCTCCCCATCCTTTTTCTCCCATACATGCATGCACACAAACACAAACAGACACAGACACACACACGTCTCCACACCCCTGCAGCAGAAACACAACCAGAGCTACTCATACTCATTAAAGCTACTCATACATATGTACACACCTCTGCTTTTCTCTGATGTACACACATGCATGCATACACCCGTGCACACACACATCTAAATACCCCTGTAGCTGAAAAGCACAGAGACAGTATAAGCAACATGAGAGTTGCGTGTGAGCAGAGCCGCGGGTCGTGCTGATAACGGGGGAGCGGTCGGCTATCTGCTGCTTTTATTAGTTGTGGGATGCTTGCGAGCAAAAGCAGACGCGGCTTTGAGGATCTGTGACAGAACAAATATCAACAAATAAAGCCCACCCCATACAGCTCCCTCCCCTCCCTCCCCCCCTGCGCCCACCCGCAATCAAACAATCCACAACAATGAGCCGGGGGCCCCGCCAACAACCGGCCCACGCTTATCGCACCACACCGTCTTCTTGGAAAGCCTCTTCACTCAGAGCTGCACCAGGAATAGACTAGTGGTGTGTGTGTGTACGTATGTGTGTCTGTATGTATGCATGCATGTGTGTCTGTAGATGAATGTGTGTGTGTATGTTTATGTATCTGTATGTATGTATGTAAGTGCGCTTGAGTGTACATAAATGTATTTGTATGCACGTGTGTTTTGTGTGCATGTGTGTATGTGTTTTTAAGTGAGAAATTCCTTAAAAATCATCAGTTCCCCAAACTTTACCAATTATGTGCATGAACAGGCTGTAACTCCCTCGAGAATATGATCTGGCAAGATCAGATCAAGTGGCCCTGAACAACACAGTCCAAATGGAGTGCAGAGTGCTCCACTGTCATTAACTGCTGCTGTAATTGATTGTGTTTGTGTGTCAGGCTGTGCTTCTGTGCGATTGGGCAAGATAAGATGCTTGGCTGTCTCTCGCTGGGCGTTTTCCCCCCATCACTGGCCAGGGAAATGCTGTCGCCACTGGTATTGTGTTCAGGAGAGGAGTCCATGTCGGTGTCTGTTTGTGTGTGTGTGTGTGTGTGTGTGTGTGTGTGTGTGTGTTTGTGTGGTTGTCAGAAGAGGAAAATGGGCCGTGTCCGTTCGCGGCGTCTGTTCCTGGACGTTCTGTAAACGCTCTGCAAACAATCTGGTGCCACTGGTGGTATAGGCGAGGCGAGGCGGTGGGGCTGCCTGCGCTGGGTTGTGTACTTGTGGCTGTGTGTTGTCTGCATTGTGAGGGGCTGGACAGCGAGCGGCGGCTTGTGTGAGACTGTCACAGCTGTGGTTATATTTAGTGTCTGTGAAAGAGAGCGGCGAGAGACGGGCAGGCGCCAGGATTTCCCTACGCAGGACGGGGAAGTGCTGCCACTACCTGTTATGCAAAATCCCCTGAAGCCCTCCGTCCCATGCACACACACACACACACACACACACACACACACACTGCAGAGGAAAGAAGAAGGGGATGTAAGGGTTGGACTGTTAGGAAAGAAACCGCAAACCAATGCCATTTGTTTGTCCATGTTTGTTTAGTGTGATTCAAACAAACCACGTCTGTTTCATGCATATTAAAACGCCCTTCAAATTCTTGAAACCTCAGTTGTGCTGAATGTAACCCCTGACTTCCAGTAAAAGCCGGACTTCACTGAAGTTTAACCAAGGTGCCTTTTCTTGTTTGGCTACATGACGAGGTGAATCATACAAAATGTCCAATAACCAGAAGACTTCCTAAGAAGTCCATGGTTCATTTCCTGTGGTCTTGAGGGGAAGAAGAATTGCAGAGGACAGGGAGGAGAGGTCAGGCCAGGCTGGGGCTGTCCCTGGGAACGGCATCAACCACGTCCTCAAGGGGAACACAAGCAGTGGCTTCACCTCTTAGGGGTCAGTGGCGGTCAGTAACTCACAGGAGGTGACACAACTTTAGCTGGTACTGGGAAAAGTGGCAGCTAAACGGATTAATGAGTAGCCCTGAGTGCTCAGATTTTGAAATTTTGGGGGACTTAATATCATAATTCTTTATTATTGTCTTACATTCCTCCACAATGCAACTGTTAATGATGTAAATAAAAAAACATTTGTATGGTTGCCGTGGAGTGGTAGAGTAGTTGCCTCTGAAAACGAGCAGCATAGTACCCTGTGAATAGCTTAGGGAATACATTTTATAACAGACTGTCTGGTTATTACTGAGTCGACAGGTCATATACAGTGAATTAAATGGAAGGTAACTGAAAGGTCTCTCTCAAGATATGAATGGTGCATTGTTGTGAATGAGTTATTTTTGTTCAGTGATAATCTAGAATGCCAAGTTTTGGTTTCTACTGCTATCAACCTCAGACTGTAGAACAACATCACAGACACATTCCAGTCCCGCCAGCAGATTTCTGCAGGGGTCCTGCCTGCAATTGCGCGCACACACACACACACACTAAAGATTAGCCACGGCTAGGTTAGGATGTATGAGGGCAAGGGGGTGAGGGGTGATGGGCACAGTTACACAGCTGGCATGGTGCCCATCGCTCTCCTCACATCACTGGCCAGATGAATAGTCTGCTGCAGCAACACAGCAAGGAGAGCTGGCTCAAGAATAGGGAGAGAAGACAGTCAAATCTCTCTGGCTTGGCGTGTCCAGATAGTGTGCCTCAGGGTTCAACAGGTGACGTCTCATCCAGACTTAGCCACGTACAGTTGCATTTCACAAGATGTGACACGGGACGTTATACATTCACATGGTACAAAAACTCAACAAGCTATTCTTCCAGAAACTATAGGACTTACAAGAAGACAGAGACAGAGAGAGAGAGATAGGGAGGGGAAGTGACATGAAAGAGGTAGGGGATGGGTGGGGCTGGTGAGGGGTGAAGGAAGGATATGAGGGATAGCACGCTGCCAAAGAAAACTAACAGTTATACACACACACGGTCTGACTTGGAAAGAGACGAGAGCAAAGGATTATTCATCATATCACCACATACAGTATCCTACAGACCCAAACAGATACACACACATACACACACACATTCTGAAAAGCCTCGACCAGCAACTATACGTTTCATATTCCAGTCTGCTCTCGGCTATTCTCCAGACAGTTCTTTCTCTGGATTTCTGAGTGCTTAAGTAGCATTAATGTGACATATTCAATGCTTTGGGTATTATAAGCTGAATCGCATTTAATAAAGCTAACTCCTTTCCGAGAGCTGGTCTGGAGTCTTAATCTCCTGGGATGTGACGACTCCCCTGGACTGTGGCCCCTGGGTTCCCCCTGGCCTGACTGCTGGAATGTGGTGCGGTGATGAGTGGGTTCAGATTTAACAGAGCGGATGAGATAAGGCCGCGGTGGGAGGCGAGGCGAGCCTGTCCAAAGATGTCACAGACCAGAGGAGCCGTTCTCAAGGGCTGTGCCAGGATCAGTCTCCTCCTTCGCACGCACTCAGAGCATTCGTCAGGGGCCTGCCATCACAGCCTCGTCCAAAATTACATTACATGTAATTTAGCTAGCGCTCAGTGCTCAGAGTGACTTACAGCGAATTTGGTACAGAGACAGTCACCCTGGAGCAGTGTGAGGTTAGATGCCTCATTTAGGAGCACTTCAGATGTGGGTGAGGGTGCAGTAGACTGCTGTTTATTCACTTCCCCACCCCACATTTTTTTTCTTACTGATACAGGGACCTGCAACCTTCCAATCTTAAGACAAATTAGACCACAGCTGGTCCACTGTTACATTCTCCAATTCTTGTTGAAAAGTCTTTAATCTGAAAGTTCTAATTTCTTTTCTTCTGACAAGTTCTTTTGCATATATGCTCAGTACAAACCTAAGCAGTTACAGACACAATTCAGACTGTGGGCTTTGAGCTAAAGCTGAGTTTCAGACTACATGACCTTTAAAATTGTCATTGTACATTCCACTCTTCATAACTTGTTGGCTTGTGGTTAGGAGTCCTGAGGCTGTTGGGTAATTCTACACAACTGATTTGTGACAACTTGGCAAACAAAGCAAACAAAAATGGACCACAGTCAGAAAGTCAACAGACAGAATTTCACTATTTTTGTCTTCTGGTTTTTAGAGTGTAGTCTTGTGTCTCTATTTTCAGTGGCAGTAAAGGCCATTTTTCACATTGTGTGTTTTGGAGTCACCCACTCATCCAGATATTTGGCCTGTTAGATACATATATGGTCAGGGTCTGCGATGCCTTGACTGGATTTTCAGGTCAAGTCTTTAAAGCGCTTATAAATGCTGATTTGTGACAACCAGTAGAACACCATAATGCCTGCGATTTGGAGCTTTTGTTGACAACTTCCAAAATCTGTCAGTGACGGAACACTCAGGCTTAAAATCATGCAGTGTGAACTAAGCTTAGGTGGAGGGTCAAGCAGCAGACCCAGTGCGATGTGAATCAGTGGGCTGTGTGTGAGTGCGCTGTTGCTATGGGCCGCCCTGCTGTGAGTTAGTGTGCTGTGACCAAGGCTGCTGTGGAATGTGTCCTGTGGAGAGTGGTCCGATCCATCATGGCTGTCCATCACCATTACCACCCTGCTGAGTGCTGCTGGGAGCCACAGAGACTGGGCCACTGCTGACACAGCCCAAACTGACCTTAAAGACAACTACTGATATTACCATTTCCATTTTTTAGATTTTTTAAAGCCACCATCTTTCTCTTTGTTCATTTGAGTGTGTGTTTGTGTTTCGGAGTGTGTGTGTATCTGTGTGCGTACATTAGACAAGCTCCAGCTTTTTTCAATTATACCGCTGCCTCTGAGCAAGAGCCCAGCAAAAGCACTCAAGTTACAGTGTAGCAAGACTTTACAGAAAAACATCCTGAGAAGAAAACATAGTCGATCTCAAGTAAAAACACTGTGCACTAACACAAATCAACAAATCAACATGCACCACTCTTTTTCTCCACCTTCACGCCAGATTCATCCTCTCTTTTCTTTTGTCTCTCTCTAGGTTTTGTGCTGGTGATTGGTCTGGTGACGTTCTACCGGATCGGTCCCTACACACAGTTGTCCTACTCGTGCTACATCAACATTGCTGCCTGCCTGCTGGCCACTCTGGCTGCCGCCGTGCTCATTTGGGACATTCTGCATCGCCGTGACGACTGCCTGAGCCCACGCGTCATCGTCATCAGTCGCTCCCTGGCCACCAACTTCAGGCCGCGCCTGGACAATGACTATGTGGAGTCGCCGTGCTGACCAGAAACAATCGGCCAAACACATACAGACATGGAGGAATGGACTACTGGACTTCATATAACAAAAACCTCCAGCATTCTGGCTTTGGGTGAAAAGGAGAGACTGCGATGAAAAGGGAACAAAATACCACAAGCATGCATGCACGCACACCCACATTCACTCACACAGACAGACACACAGAGACACACACATACATATGCTCACGAAAACACACCCTGCCAATACACATTACAGACTGAAATGAGCAAGGACCTCAATGGACAATAAGGGGTGGATAGAGTATCAAGCTGGATCTTGAGATATTTCATTCTCTGGGCACTTATTCAAAAATAATATCCCAAATATATATGTTAAATATTTAGGTCTAACTGTACACATGTTTATACCTGTAGATATAATATGACAAAGATGTATAAGGCCAGATGAGGGCTAGCTATTCCACACGTATATTATCCAGGGCACGTATTTCCAGTGGTGGATTCTTTGGTACCTAATGCTGATTCTCTATCTTTTAGAGTGATAGCAACATGTGGGGCATTGCCATCAGAGGGGGGGGGGGGGGGGGGGAGAATTTTAAGGTCCGTTCACAACAAGAACGATAACGATAATGACAACTACAACTACAACGACATGAGGGTCCAGACTGCAGAAGGTCATTTTAACAACATGATGCACGTCGTATGCCCTGATGACTGGCTACAGTGTTTTGATCATTTATCACATCTCTGTGAAAGTCAAATAGCTTCCAATGATATCGTTGAGGAGCCGTTGTCATTTAAGTTGTGGTGTAAACTCCGTCATCCACTAATGTTGAAACGTTTTATTAAAAAACACATTGTTGTAGTTATCGTTATAGTTATAGGTCTTAGTGTGAACGGGCCCTCATACATGCTGACCATTATGATGGCTTTCACAGGGGTGAGGTATCCAGCTTCAAAGAGTAAAATGCTATGCTACTTTTTTTTCCAGCTATTCCCAAAACCAGGTGATTGTAAAATGCATGACTCTTCAGCCAGGTAGATGAGCTACCAGGAAATCACTTGGGTTATCTACAAAGGTAGAATCAATACATGGCAGGACTTGGCTTGGCATGGCTTTTACTCTTTGACTCCACAGTTACCCACCTCTAGGCTTTTGCCCCCATGCCCACACACCTGCAAGAAAGTTCCCAATTAATTGCACTTCAAACATACGCTATTCTAATGTAGATGTCCACAATGACTCTTACAACAGTAGGGCAACTGTGGACTTAGTAAAGCTGCTCTTTCATAAACTGCATGTAGAATGAGCATAAGGATGAATAGGCTCCTGAAATTTAAAAATCTAAGGGTCAGTATTGACTTTGATAAAGCAGAACAGGAAATCGAGGCTTTGAACCTAAATGGTTCCATTACATGGAATGCATAAGACATAATGTTCCGTGTTTCTAAGCAGTAGTAGTATAGTGTTGCAGATGCTAATGTGCACAACAAGTAAGGTCACAACGACCTAAGTAAATTCACAGCCAGACACAACACGCCACGACAGGAACTAAATGAGGACTGTTTCCAAAATAAACTGGGCAAATAAAAACATTCTACCTCCAAATTTATCCTAACATTTAGTGCTCATATTTTAAGTCATACCAATAGACAAATACACAAGGAGCAGGGGAGTTTGATAGATGTCAGAAAAACGTGAAAGCGAGCTGGATAAGTTCACAAAGAATGGACAGTGAAGTGCTTTGTTGGGGAAGGAGGGAATTTTACTGAAGAAATGTTCACTAATCACTTTATGACAGTTCCCGTCTATGTTTGAATGTCTGCTCGCTTGAGGTACATGTACTTAAATTAATTTAATATAGTTCTGTTAAATACAAAAAACTATGCTATTCTGATATCAGTTTCTAAACATCTTATGTCCATCTTCCATGAACATCTTCTTATAGCAAAAGGGAGATAACACAATAAAATATAAGAAGACTGAGTCCTAAATGTGTGGCTTTTTTGCAATATCACAAATGCTTCATTATATGACATTAACTTTGTCCAAGATCATTAATATTAAAATATGATTAAAAGTACAGTTCTATTGTTAATTTAATATTTTTTCTTGCATCTACGTCCTAATAGAAATGATAAACAAGTGATTTAACACGTTCCTTTAAATTATACAAATGTATATCCTCGTTCCTTCAGGGCTGACCTTTGACTCTTATCGTACATAATGTCATTTGTTTACTTCATGATTTTCAGCAACCTAATACTTTTAGCTACTTTTTATTAGGGGTAGTGAATTTCCAGATTTTTAGATAACCATTTCTAATCTCTTTCCGAATATATTTTAAATGAAACTACAGACACATGCACAATAGGAAATTCTTATTTATTCCATTTCCCAGACTTTAAAATGTATACATATTGTTTGCTTTTTTGAGTTGAAATCCTTACATACATCTATCCTTAATCCTTACATACATCTATATTTTTTGTTCCAAAGGTGTTTATTAAACTGCCATTATGAAAGTTAGGAATGCTAATACATGGAATTTATCATATTGCCGGAATTTTAAAAATGTATTGCAATATTTATTTTCGTCATAATGTACATCAGACACAAAATCTGTTTT